>JALPBZ010000006.1:0-220227 GCA_026538355.1 Cryptococcus sp. GC_Crypt_5
GCCAGCGATGGCACCGGCGTCCTTGGTGGCGAGACGTTGGGAGTCGTTGAAGTAGGCGGGGACGCTGCGTACACTGTCAGCAAATGGTGTTTGCGAGACAGAAGTGTGCAAGACTCACGTAACGACGGCCTTCTTGACGGTCTTGCCAAGCTTGGCCTCGGCGATCTCCTTCATCTTGGTGAGGACCATGGCGGAGATCTCCTGGGGGGAGAAGCTCTTCCTCTCGCCGAGGTAGTCGACCTCGACGTAAGGGGAGCCGTCCTTGTCGAGGACGGTGAAGGGCCAGTGCTATTGACGAAAGCAAAGGTAAAAGCAAAATTTGTCAACACAATTCTTCTGTTCAACAATCCAGGTATAACTCACGACCATGTCCTTCTTGACGTCAGAGTCGTCGTACCTACGGCCGATCAATCGCTTGGCGTCGAAGATGGTGTTGCGGGGGTTCATGGCGCTTTGGTTCTTGGCGGCTATACACAAAGTGAGCTAATTTCTGCCGAAGAAAGGTCTCAACTTACCATCACCGATCAATCGCTCTCCCTCAGTGAAGGCAACGTATGAAGGGGTGGTTCGGTTACCCTGGTCTGTATCGAGCTGTCAGTCATGTCCTCCTCCAATATAGCTAGCAAGCAAATTTACCGTTGGCGATGATCTGTAGCACAAAAGTCAGCATGGCACTCTTGAAACTTCGGTTTGACAGTGACAATTGTAACGCACCTCAACACGGTCGTTGGCCCAGACACCGACACATGAGTAGGTTGTTCCCAGGTCTGTCAAAGTTACATTAGCCAGCTGTGCAGAGCTCAAGGCGGCGACAAGACGTACCGATACCGATGGCACCCTCGTAGACGTCTTCAGCGGACATTGTGAATGAAAATTTGGCTACGACGACGAATCTCTAGTCAGCAACGAAACGTGACGGGCGTCGAAGGCGTGTGCGGCGCTGGACGACTGACCTTTTAGGTAGGGGGGTAAGCCTTTTTAGAGATTTTAGTTGATAGTCAAGAGAGAGAAAGAGAGGGAGTGATGATGAAAGCTGGGTTCGAGTGAGTGTAGGATAGGATTCACAGTGCCCAGAGCATCTCTCTCTCTCCACCCAATGCCATTCCTTTCCCTGCCCAAAAAAACGAAAAAAAAAATGTTAGACACAGGCGTGGTCCATCCGCACTCGCAACCAAAAGAAATTTCACCGATCGGCGTTTACTTCCCATATCATATGTGGCAGACTTCGGCTTGCTCTTACTTCAGCAGTGACAATGGCATGCTCTAATGCATATATACAAATCACCTAGGTCAATCTTCTATACACACTCTATCCCTCTGTACTGGTGTCCTCGGACAGAGCAAACAGGTCTGCACCAGTCGCACCCGCTGCTGCTGCCTCCTTCCTTAGTGTCTTGTCAACGACTTCTGCTCCAACACCAGCACCGCCAAGTGGCACGTCATAGCCCTAGATATGCACTTTTAGCAATGGCACTTTCCAAATCACTGCTGATTACTCACGATCAAGGCTCTCATGATATCACTGAGACTGATCACTCCCATTAATTGACCAGGTTGTGGGTCGTCTCGACCAGCGACGACGACTAATCTGTGCACTCTCCTGATCTTGATAAGGGAGAAGATGGCACTGAGCGAATCGTTCGGCGAGCAGGTGACGACACCCTGGAAATCGACTGCTCGTTGTTTCAAGGCTTGCGAGATGGTCAGATCGAGGGACGTGTATGCGCCGTTCCGCACAAGCGTCTATAGTATTGATCAGTAGAGTGCCCTCGTAATGTCAGATCTGAACTCACGATGACATCCACCGTCTCATACAAATTGAGCACTTTACCGGTATCATCTACGATCGGCACCGCACTGATACCCTGCTCCGAGAACATGTGCACAATGTCAAAGACTGGCGTCTTCATAGTTGCTGTCGCTAAGGGGTAGTAAGGATTGTCGCCTTCCGGATCGGGCGTGTCCGACACGTAGGTTCCGATGCCTAATTCGCGGACACTTGCTGTGAGGTACTGTGTGATGTCGCGGCACTGCAATGATTACGTAGTTAGTCAACCGATGGATGTGACTATGTGCTCTGCTCACGTTCATAGCAATGAATTTGAGGACTCGGTATTGCGTCAACACGCTGATGACCACTTCGCCATTTGTTTGAGTATCCTTGTCTATGAGAGGCAGTCGTCGAGCATGCGTGCGGATGAGATAGCGACAGGCGTCGTAGAGAGGGCGTAATGGGTGGACTGATAGTAGTGGTGGAGGTGGGACAAGGAGAGCCTTTTCGATATCTATGGACACGGTCAGCTGTTTTATAGATCATGGCTCCCCGCTCTTTGAGTAACGATGACACACCTCGAATGCTCTGTAATCTAAATTGTTCTACGTCTGCAGCTGCTCCCTCCCAACTCGAGGTGTGGTAGTAATACTGAATGAGGTGGATGACGTCTTGCACCGTGAACATTCCTGATGGTGCATTGTCAGCTACATGTCCCACATACCACATCGCTAACTGCTTACCGGCAAACTTGGCCGTTGACGTATTCCATAGCGGAGCAGAGACGACCCCTGGGTATCGGTCAGTTGAGGTTTCTACACCAATGTAGGTCGTCCAACTCACCATAGAGCAGCATGACATCTAAAGCTTTCTTGACCTTGAGCTGGGTATCAAGGACGATCAACCTGAAGCTGACAGGAAACACATCGTAGCTGGAGCGCTCCTTCAGGAATCCCCTAAGCGCTTCCAATGCTTCGTCATGACTCAAAGCGCGAGGGGGATGTATCATTGGTGGATGCTGAGCGCGAGAAGGTCGTCGAGCTACCATGGACGATCCAGTCGTCGACATTGAGCCTGCATGTGTGGATTGGGAAGCGCGGCGAGCTACCCCTGATCTGGCGGATGTGGAGGTTTGGCGATGCAGAGAGGCGGTGGGGGATGTTGCGGGGTTGATCGGGATGGGCGCAGAGGAGGATGGGTGAGATGACATGGTGAGGGTATCTGGGTTGAGGCGTGTCAAGCTCTATGCTATGAGTGACGTTGCGATGTGGTCGGGGCGGTGGATGGAGGACCGCCTCTCGTCAAGGCGGAGTAGCTAAGCACAGCGGCTGACTCGTACTTCCGCGTCGCTGGATAGTAGCCAGTCTGTCGAATTCGGTGTGTATTGATGCTGTGTACTTTGTTATGGTATTACCGTTGACACTCTTGGCACTGCAGTCGAGGTGTGACAACGTTGACGTCAACGTGGATATTCTCCGGTTATCGCCGGGTCTGCTGAGAATGACCCTCAATGTACGAAGGTGTATATGCTATGCTATGCGGGTGCGTGTCTCAGAAGGTGATGGGTGGATGACGTAGAAACGTTGGTAAGTAGAAGAAACAAAGCTAGGATCAACAATGATCAACAATCTCACGCGAGTAAGCGTAAGTGCAAGTGTAAGTGCAGCTCAAGCTCGTGAGAACGGCTGATGGACGACTCAGGGAATGGGTGGAGTGGCACTTGATAACTGTACTCGAGTAGGTTGATAACCACTCCGGGGCCCTGTTTTAAACGTGGCGGCCGGCGGGGGGATCTTGGTGATTTGATGCGAAGGTCATATGCATATGTTCATAGCTGTTTAGCGTATGCCACGTAGCTGCGAGTGAATGTATAGCATGTTTGAGCGCTGGCGGTCAAGGGCGAGTCGAGCATTTAAGTTAATAGCGATGCAAGTGCAAGTGACGGGAATGCGTGGGATGAGCTGGTGATCGTCAGTCTCTCCGTCGCTCCGTGCAAATCGCAATGTGATGCATCCGCTGATCTGCCATTTTATCCTCGTCTTGTTGCTACTTACTAACAGCAAACTCCATCGTGAATATCGGAGAGCTGATCAGACTCGAGAAACTTTCGCTGACTCGTGTTCATCATGCTCACTATTCGGTCGTCATCGAGATTCACGTGAGGCCCGTGCGACCCCCACGCAGAATCTACCTCAAAATCTCAAGATAAGCTTTCATACCAGCGAATCCATCCTACTCACAGCCCAACAAGCCCAACAAGGCCGATCGCAAGTCCCTCTAAAGACCACCGACATCCCAAAACGCAATGTGGGGCTCAGAAGCCCAACTCGACACTGGAGCTCAATCTCACACTCGTACCTCGTCAAATCCGCAACCGCGACCGCGCCAGCAGGTCCCGCGAATGCGAACTCAGGGGGAACGTAATCGCTTCTACAGTAGATTGGCGGATTACGGGAGACGGGCGGAAACGTTCGCTACCCACGTAACGGTAGTTTCGCCAGATCAATCGAATGCGGATCATGGTGGCGGTGGGTGGGACGATGTCGACGTCGAGGTACCATCTTATGCGCATAAATTAGGAGGAGCCGCCGCCGGTGTAGCTGACGCGGGTGCTAGCGCCGACGCCGATGCCGTTTTGGGCCATTGGGGTGATCCGTGCTCGCCTAAAGTGCAGAATCGACAGATACCTCGTGACTCGAGGACGCAAACGGTTGCAGAGACAAGAGAGCAGAAGGGAATGGCCCGTGCGCAGGATACCTCGAGGCCCCAAGTTGATCAACGTCGTGAATCTTCGTCCCACTCCCCAACTATCAAGAATCACCTCCCACCCGCCGACTCTCGTTTCGACTCTCATCATCCACCCCAGAATCCAGGTGACCCCAGGAGAACTGCTCACTTACCAATATCTTCCACACCAGCTAACGCAGAGCCGAAGGACAGCCGGTCTTCCAGCTCTGCTCGATTAACCGATTGGCTCGGATCCCTTCCCTCGGCTGCGAAGCTAGAGCCGCCGTACACCGCCGAGCCAGCGCACAAGGCACGCTCTGCCCGTACCGTTCACGAGATAGAAGTGGAAATAGAGGAACAACGAGTGACTCCCCCGAAGACATCAACGCCAACGCTCTGGCGCACCATGACGGACTCGCGAGAAAACGCTCTGGCCAAGATCCGCTATGCGCTCGATTCCCTCCGGAGGCTGGAAGCTGCCGAGCAGCCGCAGCATCATCCACTGTATCCAAGTCGAGCAGAGCAGCAAAGCCAGGTGAATGAGGTCCAGCCTCGTCGCTCGCTGGAGCAGTCTCTGTTCCTGTCCCCCTTTGGCGAGCAGCCTATGCCTGCCAAGATCCCGACAGCGCAATGTAAAGAAAGAGCACTCGATAGCGGGTTATACATATCTGTGAGCTACCTGGTTAATCATGACTCCAGTTATAGAATCAAGAAGCTCATCAGAACGTTAGCAGGATGACGACCGAGTGGCTGCGCTAGAGGCAGAATACCGACAACAGCTGGAAGCGCTGCAACGCCGCAAAGAGGAAGAAGTCGGGACCGCCCGGACCGCGCAGAAGCAGGAGCGTCAGGTAAATGGCTGTTCCTCTGGCCAAACCGCCTCTCAGCCTCTACCCAGCTATCTACCTGCTCAATGTCGTTGTGACGAGACTGATCAGCCGTTCATGCGTTTCTTGCAGACTATCGACGCACTGCAGAAGCAGAATCGCGAGCTACACCTCCTGCTCCGCCAGAAAGAGCTGTCTCTCACTCAAGCCGTGGACGACCTGCAGGTCGCGCAGACCTTAAAGACGCCTGCACCAGGCAGTTTAGCGTTAATGGACGAGCTCCATCATCTCAAGCACCTTCATCGAGAGGCCGAACGCCAGCTGACTGAAGAGAAGGAAGCGAGGAAGAACGCCGAGATCATGATGGAAAGCGCGAGGAAAGGTCAGAGTATCACCGCCAAGCAGGCTGGCGAGGCGGCTACCAGGGTAAAGGAGCTGGAGGATAAGCTAAAAGACGAGAGTAGCGCTCGAAGTAGCGCTGAGCGAAAGTTGAGGGAGCTCGATCATGTCAGTGCTGTGTTCTAGGCGTGTATCTGGTATGGGTGAACGAGGAGGCTGATTATCTGAGCGATTCAGCAATCGAAGAACAACCCCGACCTCACGCGACGGCTCCACCATATCACCGCTCAAGCAGAGGGAGCCAGGAGAGATAGAGACGCTTGGGAAGTCAAGTGCCGCGCTGCGCAGGTAGGTTGGTGACAGAGTAAACGGCTTTACTTGGAGGAGCGTGTCCTAAAGCAAACCGTATGAATATCGATGGTATGAGAGGAGCTAGCTGACGAGTAGCTGTCTGACCAGAACGAATACTCCAAGGTCGTCGACAAGCTCAAGATCATCCAGCTAGGGAATGCTGCCTTGCAAGCGCGGCTGCAGGAAGACAGGGACAAGGTCAGTACAATGTCGGCTTGGAGGACAACGGCTGTCGCCCGACAGCGCCACAGTGCCACTGCCTCAATACCGAGTGTGATATGAGGAGTGGAGTGGAGGGAGAAGGCTGACGGGCCATCGTTGCAGGAGCTCGCACTTGGCAGGGAGAAGGAGGCTTTGGCACAAAACAAGCAAGAGCTGAAAGAAGCATTGCGCGCGGCGGTACGTCATCCCTCGTTACTCCTTTCCCAGAGGTGACTGACAAGATGCTGAACTCCCATGATCCCCCCAAAAGTACCCCGCGCGAGATCGTTATCGGGCAGAACGCGATGCTGCCAGACACGAAGTCCAAGAACTGCGACACAAGTTGACTCGAGAGCGTCACCTCGCCCAAGCTGCAAGCAACCCTGTGTCTGCTGTGCCTCTAACACAACTGTCGGATACAGCAGCGCTTTCCTCGCTTAGCGGTCTGCCCAAGCCACGCGTAAGAGTTCACTTGGAGCAGCCCACAGTCACGGGGTTGAGTACTCGCAATGAGGGTAATGAGGAAGACGAGGTCATCCAAGACGATGATCATATGGGAGCGGACTTTCTTCCTGTCAGGAAGGGCAATGAAGGGTGGTCAGAAGCCGATGACGACACGCTCGAAGACCGTTCATTACACAAGTCCAAGGTTGATCAACCACCCGCGGTAAGTAATCGGCATCGTAAAAGAGCTGGCCGGACGCACGATACTGACACAGCTCCTGACCTTCTTAGTCATACCCTACCACCACAAATGCGCTAGGACTCACCTCGCCTTTCGGTGGATTGGCGCAGACATTCAAACCGTCCACGCCGACTATGTCGAGTCTGCTCGTACCGCAGCCTGGGCCGAGAGCATCATCGATCATGGAGGATCTACTCAGGTCTTCGCCTGATAGCGCCAAGATGACCAGCTTCAAGCAAGACGTCAAGAAATCTTCTTCTTCGGTGAGCTTCTAGACCAGTGGCACGGTTCAACGGCTATTAGAAGCTGACGCAGCTTATTACTGTCTCATCTCTCAGGCCCCGCCAACCGCCACTGCTATACGGAGTATACCGACATCCACTTCGATGATAGACCTGACTCCCGACGCAGACCCATTCGTACGTATGCCCGTTTGCTCGTTTAACCCACGCTCCCACCGAGCCTAGAGTGCACGAGCAACTGGCGTCCTACTGTTCATGGTGGTTCGCGGCTCTCGCTGATAGTCCTCGTCCCGTTCTAGGCCGACCTAGGCGAGGCCTTTAGCCTTTCGCACTTCTCCAAATCGAGGATAGCCGGAGAGTCTGACCCGAAAACGCTAAATGCGCTCGGTATCCATTGATCGCTCGAGAATCGCATCTCTTCCGTAGGGCTCTCTCACCATCACGATCGAACTTTCCTCGACAGCATCAACGAAGTGATCAAGTTAGTACTCGCCTCTCTCTTCTCACTTCTCAGCAAACCGCGCATCGTTTTTGGCTGACTGCCAACGTCGTCATCACACTTCAGCGTTATCTTCCATCCTCGTCTCTAGATCGCAGTTATCGCCACCATCAGTATAGTAAGTACTCGTATTACTACCCATCGCTGTAGAATCTTGTATCGCGTGACACCCATGTAACAGATCGATAGCTTGTATGCGACGAGGTGACGACCATCAACCCACTCGGAGGTGATGTCCCTCCAGCCCAGCCTTTGACACGATTACAACTGCTTCATCATCCATAACCATAAGTTAGAATTGCGTCCTAATCGCTCAGATATACCTGCCTCATCACCTACACTCATCCGACGGCAGATACTGATGTCGCCGGACGGCCCATGACCGCGTCATCGCACTTGCGCACCTGCGCGCCCACGCATTGACACGATCAATCCGCTTGAGTATAGGTGCCGGGGAAGATACCGGTTTGCCCGTTGAGTCTGCCCGTCCACCAGTCATCGGCATTATCGCTTCTTTCGATGATCTCGATCCGATCTCCAGCGCGGAACGAGAGATCTCCTTCGGCCTGCGGGGAAAGTATTCCAACGTCAGTACTCGCCACATTGTTACTATCGCTGCTCGCTGCTCGTCGCCGGCGCCCGGCGCCCGTCGCTAGGTGAGAAAGGGAGGAGCTGGGAGACTGAGACATACCTGGGCGTCAAAGTCGAAGATGGCAGTGGCATACTTGACGGCATTATAGCTCGGTTTCGGCTTTAATGGTGGCGGGGGAGGCGGCGCCTTCTTCCCTGCCGCAATAGCACTTCCACCAAGGGATGCTGAGGAGTTTGCGGACGTATACGGTGGTGGGGCAACGACCGTTCTGGAGGGTGGCACGAACGATTCTTTCGCTGGTGAAGTGAACGATTCTTTTCGGTCTAGTGCGGCGCCGGCGCCGGCGCCGCGGCTGTACGAGGGTGTGCGGGACGCGACTGATCCTGTGCGGGACGCGACTGATCCTGAGCGGGTCGGGGTACTGCCCGAGCTCTGGCGGTGCGTTTGGAGCAGCTTGGCTAGTACAGCAGAGAATCAGTTGTGTCAGCCAAAATCACTGATTCAGATTCCACTATCTGAAGTGAACGGAGCTCACCAGTGGAGGCAATGCGCTTGGTGATGCTCAATTCCTCAACCTGCTCAGCCGCATCTCCCCTTTGTTCAAGGTATATCTCCTCGAGGTCTTTCCTCTCCATATCGTATTTCCCATCGGCAAACGATTGCACCTTTTCCAGCATGATATAGTAGACGTTGAGCCTGTTGTACCACACGGGTCAGCTGCTTGCGCACAAGCTTGGATGTAAGATATGGCACTCACTGCATGTAGTAGAACGAGTGGAAGAGGGGGTCGATAAACCGCGTGGCCATCTCCAGGAACGCTGGCATTTCCGTTTTCAGCAGGTTGTTGTAGTGCTCGTACTCGCCCGAAGCGAGCTCGAAGTCTTGCTCGACCTGCAGCAGCGCACGTTGGAATCAGCACAAATCCAAAACGGGCCCAACACTGCACGTAGACATGGAGCTCCCAAGTACTGAAGTGCAGCAAAGAAAGACGTGAGGACCCACCTTGAAGAGGTTCTTCTCGTCACTCAAGCTCTTCTCCTTCTTCTCCCTGAGCTTGTTCAAGCTGTTATTGTGCCGATCGTAATCGACCAACTTGTGTTCGCGCTTCGTAATCGTCTTTCGGATCTTCTTGCAGATCTCGTTCAGCTCCTTGCACGGTTGGACGATGCGCGAGTCGATCAATTCCAGCTCGGGCGTGAGGGTTTCTGCGGGCATGGCGAGAGTAAAGAGATTGGACGATCAGCTCCAGATACTCGTGCTACCTGCACCTGCACAGATCGAGTGCATGAAGGATAGAGGGATAGAGGGACAGATGAGACCACCACGCACCTCGCATCTCCTCCATCAATCCCTGGTAGACAGTGATGTTCTTCACGGTAGTTTCCGCTTGGGGATGCTTGGACGCCAAGTTGTACTCGCCTCCAATGGGGGAGAAGAGGGTGGCAAGCGACCCGGAAAAGCTCGAACCGGAGTACAGCAGGCCTACGTCGAGCATTGTCAGTCAGTCAGTCATTCTCTTGCTCATCCCTTTGGAAAATTGAGGAAATTTACGCACCCGTCACGGAATCGCGGAAGATGACGGCGTCCTTGAGCATCTTCTCGCATGCTTGCTCAACGGCTGAGAACTTGCGCTCGCTACCAAGCACGAACGCAGACACAGTAAAATCAGCGTCGCTCTTCTGCCAAGACTGAGCGAGGTGCGGCTTACTAGTCGTTAAACTCTGGGTCGGTGGACTCTACGATCAACAAGTAACGAGTCAGCATCTCCCATACCTCTGATCAGCCAGCACGCAGCTCGATCCAGCGGGCCATCTCATCATTTCTCCAGCAGACACATGAGACGCTGTAGCATCGTCCAGCGATACACCGCGCCTGCGTATCTCATTTCTGATGCCATACGTCCGGTGCACCGCTGCATCAAGTAATCACCGAAGGTGTACTGGGAGAGCACGACTCACTCTTCGACATGCCAATACGGCTGGTCAAGTTGTGCGGCGTCCTGTAGGGAGATGGATCAGCTCCAGGTAGGACATACCGCGGCGGCGCAGACGATCACGCCAAGATCAACGAAATGTAGTATAGTCACTTACCGCTGCAACGCCTTGGTAAATCCCTTCATCTTCGGCCCTGTTCTATATTCCTGTGATCGCACGCGTGCTCAATGTATTGTACTCAGTATGCTGGGTGTCGAAGACTGACGTGATACTGAAGTGAAGCAAGTACTCGAGTATAGCTGTGTACCAAGTGGGACTATTAGCAGGAGACGAGGTGGCCGACTGGGCCGACTGCGGCGATGCGCGATAACTATCACCACAAACGGAATCAATTCGCTGTGCCTATCAGCTGGGGCTATGACGTGGCAGAGTACGCTGTTTTATCACAAGCCTACGCGGTCACCCTTGTCACGCTTCGAAGTGGGCTTAGACGCATAAACCTGCATATCACTCTTGCATCTCTTTGTTCATCTCGCGCTGCGCTACCAGATGTCCAATAATGGATATATATGTACATGTGAAGCTCATACTATCAACAAAAGCGCCGATGAATCTCAATACCCGTCAAGGCTGCAGTAGCAAGCTATCTCGATTCTTCACAACACCATTGAGTTGGAAAGGGAAGCTCGGTTGTCGTCCGCCGTTGCCGAGCTCGTCTTGGCATCGATCCCATCATCAGCTCGGATAGCAGGGCTGCTCGTGATCTCAGGAGTGATCGCCTCATCCCCATCCTCGGTGGTAGCCTCGCTGTCGCCAGGCAAGACAGAAGCGTCGGATCCGGCCGGCGAGGCAAAGCCGATATCAGAAGGTGGGACTGGCAGGCAATCATGCTGTAGTTTGCCGATAAGTTCAGCCAAAGAAACGATATCCGCATCCGAATCTTGCAAGAGAAGCATTTCCGCTTTGATTCGTCGTGTCTGTCGGTCGTGAGCGCCGTCAGAAACTGCGTCATCCCAAAGTCGAGCATGTTTCTCGTCCCCGATGTTCACGAAGACCACATCTTGCAGGTATGTGCGAACCTCTCGATCAAGCTCAAGCTCGTCGTGCAACGAACCGATCTTGTCGATGATGTCTTTGGGCACATGGGTGAAGTCGAGCACAGAAGGTAGGTCGATGTCCACTTTGCGTGAAGCAGAGGGAAATGAGGTGGCCAGCGCTTTGATGAAATGGGTCAAGATGGAGACGATACACTTCGGAGTGTATCGCCCTAAGACACGTCAGCGTACTGTTTGATCGAGCGAGCGAGCGAGCGGAACTGACCATCAAGTCGCCATGTCAAGTTTTCTATGGTCCAGGTTCCGAACGCATACTCGAATCTTGGCTTGAGACTATAATCCGCCAGCCGCCTTCTCTCCTCTCTAGCTTTGAGACGATCCTCGTCGACCGGCTTGGGCTTAGTCAAGCTGAGCGCGGGCAGGCCAGAGAACGGCGCGTGAGGGAACTTTGCGCTAGCAGGTGATGCAGGGCGAGAGAAGCTGAATGTTGTGCGGTGCAAACCGGGCGAAGGCAGGGGCGTGGTCGCTGGGGTGAGGGAGAATGGCGTGGGGGCTGTCAGATTTGGGCAGGGGAATCCTCCTAAGACGGCATCAGCTTTTGGCGTACGGCGACCGAAATTGACCTACCTTGGATGACGAGCCTACGAAGAGTGCCTGCGCGCGACCATATCTCACCTGCGGCGATGACGGCAGGGTGCACGAAGTGAGTAGCGAAAGTGAGCTGCTCGCTCGGGTCGGTCGCTGCGTTGAGCCTGAGTGGACAGAGGTTTCAGCTGCGAGTACGGGTGTCGCTCAACGTGTCAGAGGTGACTTACCACTGCACTTCGACCGGATTGATGGCAAGGAGCACCTCGGCCAAGCATTCCATCCTCGTATTATCTTCCTGGACGTACTCGCCACCTCGCAACGTGAGTTTGCAGACCTTGGGAAGGGAGAGGTGTTTGTGACTCTCCTCAGGCTGGGAAGTTGTCGAACCCTTGGCGAACTCGTCTTCATGCGAGTGGTCGACATATCGCAGGTCGACATCGAGATGTTCGATAGTCTCGCCTTGATGGGATGGCGAGCGGAAGATACCCGTGCGCGGGTGGAAGAAGGTTGTCCAGTGGCTCAGAGCTGCCACCCGGGCACAAGTGGGTGTAGCAGCGGCGGTGTCAGGAGACATTATGCTGAGGCTATCTTTTGGTCCAATCGAGCTAGCGAGTCAAGGTCGTGCCAGGGATGACTTGCGTTATGTGTATGAAGTTGTGAAGAGAGAAGAAGAAGGAGAAGAAAGGAAGATGATCTGTCGTCGTCAAGGCTGCCTTTATGAATGATGGGGAAAGTGCAACGCAAGAAGCAGAAAATTAAAAGTAGGACTGAACGGCTCAAAGGAGTCATGGGTCATATGATATGGTCCGAGCGGCACCCCCCAAACCCGAAACCCCAACTATCATCACCTAGATACCGGGGGTAAGGCGAGAGGGGAAAACAACGGGGCTATGCGTTTCAAGGAGAACAGGGGAGAAAGGAAGCGATGATGGTTTGATGGCTGCTGCTTCTCCGCGGCTACGGTACTCAGTGATGTGATGAAAGCTGCGGGTGATGCCCGCCGGCTCGGATGACTTGTGTGTGTGTGATCAGATATCGGGTGGGGAAGAAAAGCGGAGCAGTTGCTGGCGGCTGAATGCTTTTAGTATATTCATAACTGCGCTCATGAACTGAGCGCGCAAGCATGTGATCACGAGAAAGGAGTACACAGTTCGACATGCATACCCGTGTACTACATTGTTCGTGGGAGACATAGCGTGTGAGGGCAGTGGAAAGACAAAGCGGAAAGGAAAGTAGAAAGGCGGATCAACGGAAGCCAATTCTCAGTGCTCAGCTTTGTGGGGCAGACCCAACGAGTGATTGTGATTCGGGGTACCGGCGGTATGAGATCATCTGACTCATTCTCTGTTTTTCAACACCAGTGGAGGCATGTCATACATGTCATACTCCTCGTCTTGGAGCGTGTCATCGGCGTGCCTCTTGTGATGATATCATCTCGATGGGTTTATACACATGCATAAACTGATATGCAGTGGATTCGTCGAACGAGACGGCTTGCACGCCATATCCTCTGTTTCCCTACCCTTTACCAGACCGGTGGATTTCCACGTCGCCTTATGTCAGATGTGACTCTCGATGGGACCCAGCTGCTACATCCCACCGGATTCCAATGGTTTGATGGAGTACAGATTGACTGATCTTACAGCTACGATATCATCACAACCACATCGATGCATACGAACGAACACTCGAATCTACAGGAAGGCAGGCTACTCGACAAAACGGAGGAAATGCAGTATCACCGCACGTAGAGTCACAGAACTGCCTAGTTGGGCATACTAGGAGTACTGGTGATGTAGCCGGAAGACTGTCGTCCCGTCACACCATGACCGTTCAATCGGGATTGAGGGTCGACGCTGACGTAGGTGGGCGGAGCCCTGCCTTCCTGTCGTTGCAACTCCCCAATGTTACACGTGAAGGCCGCCTGGCGCGTTTGAACCAATGTCATGATGTCGCACGCGGCGCCAGAGAGGGTGAGCGTGTCGTTCAACATAGTGCCGTTCGTGTTTGTCGCACTGCTACTGCTCTTGAAATGGACGTGGCCTGCACGCTCACGGCGTTAGCGCACGACCAATCACACACACAATGTATGCACGGGAACGCTACTGGCCGAATAGGGGACATACCTCGTGACGACACGTTCGACGCCACATTCGACGAGCGAAGGACCGAATTGCCTTGTAGCTGGCTAGACGGATCTCCGGCGATGTGGGCGCGGACAGCATCGCCGAGAGCGGAGGACATGCTGGGCTGCTGCATGTCTTGCGGAACTGACCGCGGTGGAGCTGCAGCGGAGCTCGTGCGAGGCTGAGGGGAGGGTTGATTGCGCCTCAGCTCCCTGTCCGTCCGGGACGGCACCTCGTCGGAAGCACTGGTGGCGGGATGGCCAGCAGTCATTTCATCACCACGTCCCTGACGAAGGTCATGCGCAGCGGGCAGCACTTCGGCATGCGAATCGCCACGAGTACGCGGCCACCAGGACTTGAGCGCCGCACTGGAGCCCTGGATCGCTGACCACGCGGCAGAACTACCGTTCTGCACCCAACCCGAGGTCATGGAAGCGGCCGACTTGAGTGCGGAGAAGACAGCGCTGTCGCCTTGCGCGTCATCTTCGTCCCAGAAGGTGGCGTTCCACGGGTCGGTCATCCTGGACGCGGACGCGGACGCGGCAGCAGCAGAAGACGAAGAAGGGTCGCTCGACATGCTGTTGTGGGTTTTGCGGGTGAGGGCAGGTGATCAGGTTAGCGATGTGTGTGGAGTGTGGGGGTGCTGTGAGTGTGCGGGAAAGTGCAAAGGGCGGGAGATAGAAAGATTGTGAGACAGTGAATGAGGAAGTGGCGAAGGAAGTCGAACACTGAGCGTCTGCCATATTTATACCTTGAACCGCAGCCAGAGTCACCCCGCGCCAAGGCCGTCTTATGACTCGATCTTCAATCCATTGTGCGAGTTCATTGCACGTCGCATACGCTAGCTCCCTTGTGCGCCCCTTTCAAAGTCAGAGTAGTGACCTTGTCGTGCACAGCCACGCGTTAGAAGTTGTGATGAAGTTCCGCACTCGGTCAAGAGCAAAAGTGGCGCATCGGCCTCCTTTGATGCAGCCACTGAGTGCCACTGAGTCGAGACGTTATGACGACCGTCGCTAGTCTCAACTAGGGGCGCCGGACAGCTATTGCCTTGCTGCTGGGGCTCTTTACCCAACAAAGTCTCCGTGAGAGTCTGCAGATTCCAGTCAGGGGAAGACAGCAGTACATCAGGCAATGTAATCGCATCAACTGCGGATAATCAATAGTACAGAGTGGCTAAACTATATCGTCAGACTAAATCTAGCGCTTGACAATCTGTTATTCCGAGGATGATAATGCATGAAGGGAAGAGCGAGGACAGACTATTAGGAAATATGAATGCTCTTGAGAGTTTCGAGCGAGCGTGTGCAGTATCCCGTGATAGGGTATTCTCAATCACTATACCGGTCTTTCCTGAGTGACTCTCGACTCTCAGTCGTCGACGATCTCGTTATCGTCATTTCTATTCCCCCCTCCAGTCTGAGCTCCTCTTGGGAGGTACTCTGGAAGGTTGCTGGGGCCTAAAGCGAGATCTATCAGTATAAGTGCAGACTAGACCTGTCGCGAGAAACGGTACCCACCACCCCTTGCTGAACTGTACTGACGGTGCGGGTACTCCGGAACCCACGACGTCGCGTTTCTATGGGGGTAATACCCACCCAGTCGCGAGGAGGGAGCCTGGACGGATGGGGAGCCGAGTGACCCTTGGTCATACTGAGGCACATCCCATTCTCTGACGTCGTTCCTCTGCTGCCTCGTGAGAGCGCCGTGACTTGTGGGATAGTCGCGGTCCATCTGGAGCGGTTGGACATGGCGGAAACCCCTCTCGATACCTGATGTCAAGTGCTGTATGTGAGCGTATGACAGGTAGGGAAGTTCTAAGGCTCCCACCACATACCGTGCGAAGGCGAGCGGAACGCCGGACCGTCCATGGCATAGGCTGGCGGCTGAGCATATTCGACAGCATGGCGTGCAGCGTTCGGGTTTGAGGTCTCCCGAGCGTTTCCGCCATGGCCCGATCCCAACGCATAGCGATCCGGGACGCCATTCTCTGGTTCAAGCCCAGGTCTACTGCTCGACTCGCGCGAGATGCTAGAGTACGCTGCAGTCCCCGACCAACGCGAGTCAGATGGCTCCAAGGCCCCATCATGGGCGTGGGATGAGGCTGCATAGCCGGCAGTGCGGCTGACAGGACGCTGATGGGAGTCAGTGGTATTGGCGAAAGAGGGGTGAGGGTAATGATCTTGTTGGCTGTAAGCTGTGTCATCAGCTCCAACAGGTGGACGCTGACCTGCCCAACTTCGATACCTGATCGGGACCGCGTTGCCCTCTTCTGAAAGCTCGTAATGCACGGTCATGTTCAGGTATTCGTAGCGATCGCAGGGGAATGCTACAATCTCCGTCAGCAAGTGTCAAACGTGCGAGGACTGGTCAGACCAGTGTGAGACGTAGTTGGAACCGACAGTAAGTGTCCGGTATGGGTAAGGGGGTTCGATGTACGGAGTGAGTGCGTAAGTGATCGAGGCAATGGGAAGATAGAGTGTTGGGATGGGATACTGCAGATATCCGAAATCCATATCAGGCCTTTTATATCTTGGTCAGAATACGACGCAATTCTTGACAAACAAAGGACGGCCGATCGAGAAGCAAGACGAGAAGCTGTTCCATCTGTCTCGTTTCAGGACCGTTTGGGGGATCGAAGACGAAAGGAGTGGGCAGCTCTTACGAATTTGACGACGAACATGTGTCAGCTGTCCTTTGTGCGTGGCGCCATTACACAGCAGTGCGAAGCAGGTGGATGGTTGTTCATGGCCGGAATCGCCCGGACGCCTCGGTTCTTAGGTATAAGGAAGGTGATGGGACCAGACTGAGGTCGGGAAGAGACTTGCCGATCAGTATCGGCTAGACGAGGCGGCCAGCATCAAACGCAGACCGATGCATCTCCAGTGAGTCAAGATACTCCTTGTCTCACCATGAGTTTCGAAACGCGTTTCGAGGAATGTTCTGAGTGCCATATCGCCCTCCTCCTTTAGACTGATGAGGTTTTGCTCCCGGTGCGGATCCAATCACTCGTATCATAGTCGCATTCGTTCCTACTTGGCAGATGGAGCCATGCCTGATCTATACGATTAACGCCCTAATACAGTATCATGCGTACAATGCCACTCACTCTGATCGGAGAATGACAAGTCGGTTCAAATTCGTTTAGTCCCGCACGCAGGTTTCAGGGCTTTTTTCGTTACTTCTGGACATGTGTGGAGCGTGGTTCCCGCCGGTGGTCCGACCGAGGGGATACGAGTCTGCTGAGTAAAATGCGACGCGCGCGATATCTTTTGCTCAATGCAGAACGAAACTTTCTGCTCCCAGTCCAACACAACAAACTGCCACTGTCCATTTGCAAGTGATGCCTAAGCGGAAACCGATAGAAGAGGAGATTGCGAGTCATGAGTCATGTGGAGCTAAAGAACGAGAATACCTTCATGTCACAATAATGGCATTGAATGAGCTCAGGGTCCAAACGCCGATCTTGCCTGTCCCTGAAATCATGTTATTCCCTTTTTCCATTGGATTATTTTCCTTTCCCTATCCGCTCTATGCCCTTGCCCTTCCTCTGCTTGGTCAGTATGATGACGATTGCATTAATCCAGCAGGGCAGACATGACACGACACTCTTCCAGTCCTTTTCGTAATGCTAATTACCCAGATCTATTTACACCGGATTTGCTCCCGCTAATGTCTTGATCGAAAAACTGTAATAGCCCCCTTTTTGGACCCTTTTCGCTCTCCACGCTCTACGCTGTGCGAACCCCCCCTTTTCACCTCCCTGCACGCAATGGGACAGACAGTGGCGCACACTCACTCACTTTTATTCCAACATCTCACCCAATCCAACTCGCTACCACTACTACTGCTCGTCGATAACAACTGCATCCCGGCACACTATCCGACTTGCCAATCAGCGGACTGCCGACCGACTGACAGCGATCACCAGCGAATTGCCGAAAAGCACAGAATCAGGCCGATTCGGAACATACAGGATCACACGCCGCACTTCGACTCCGCACCAACGACGTTCCCCCAACTGACATTGACTCGACGTCGAAGATAGGCATTCTGGCCAGATCGTCTATTAGTGTCAACTCAAGCATATCCATACCTTGACAAGCGTTTATACACTCGTAATACGATCGTACCTTTGCGTACATCCGACACATCGACTCTCTTTCTCTCTACTTTGGCCGCCGCGAAACTATTTTGAGCGGATGTCGCTCCACTCGCACCAATAAGCAGCGGATAGGACCAGAACGTGGTCCAGACGTAAACAAGGAGTCTGGACGCATTCACAGTCGAGTGGTACCAGAGCAGGGCGCTTCTGTCATATCACATATACGCTTTCCGACACGAGCATCATGTCGTGGTCATCGCCAAACGCTCGTTCCGCCTCCCCATATCGCGTCCCGTCCGCATCCGCCGCCTTCCTTCACCAGCTGCATACCAACCCAACCTCACATCACATTACATTGGCGACGTCCGTTAGTCGTCAAGGTCATCCACATCTTACCGCGCCAGGACCAAGTCATCTGCCGGAGTCTACTCTCATCCCTTTGGAACCAACAGTCGAGGCTACTCGCGTTTTAACCTCTCCGTCATCTTCGCCAAATGCTGGTCCTTCTTCCTTGGGTAGTTTAAGCCGCAAAACCTCCCGACGAGGTAGACCCAAAACAGCTCCATCACCCAAAGATGGTCGACTTGCCTTGCCCTCGCAAGACAGCCCGGAATCGCTCGACAATCGAAAGCTGCCCGATGATTACGAGGCGTCATCCACTCTCTCTACCTTGGCATCCAGCGAGGACTCTTGCATCGCTGCGTTCGCGCAAGACGAGGGCGGAATGTCGGGCGCGATGAAGATGTTGTCGGTTGCCGGAGGAGAAGAGGGAAAGAAGACCGTGCTACTGGGCAGAGCAGGATCGCTTGTCGGGTCCGATGGACCGTCGCCTCTCGATGAAACTGCTCCATCAGCGCTCAACTGGACGACCTTTTCTCAAGCATATGCTCATGGCCTGTTCGACCCAAACAAGATACCAGATCCACCTTCTTTCAGTAACTCGCCAACAGATGTACACTCGGCTCACTCCTCTCCTGGCAAGAAATACGCAACAATGCCCATCTCCATTCCACACCACATAGACAGCAGTTCCGAAGGTTATAGCTCGAAAGCATCCGCCAGCTCTGGCGCGTCGACGTTGACCAGCGTCAGTTCGGCACCTTCGACTTCCGCCGAGCCCACGAGACCAATTTCCAAGTCATCCATGGCCGCAGCGTTGGCTGCTCGGAGAAAGGCGTTCGAGCTGGAGAATCTGCCAAACCGCGCCTCTCCAGCACCTGATAAGCTCAACCTACCATCCTATTCTCTGGGGGCAGCCTCTGTGAGAATGGCATCAAGTTCACTGAGAAACTCAGACTTCGCCCCTCTAGCGGTACCTAGTCCGGAAAGAGAATTGCTAGATCCCTTGGCTTCCGTGGTTTCCGCCGATTCTGCCAGCACGATGAGAGATAGCGCAAGCTCAGATCCTGGATCCTCTCGATTAGGATTACATCGCAGTATGTCAAGTGCACCGGGAACTAACCCAGCGTCTCAATTACGTTTACCGACCATACAAGCGAGCCCGGCATCTTCTCCGATGGACCATCCTTACAAGAGCAAAGGCACCTCTCCACAGAAGCTTCGACATGGTATCTTGAATAGTCGCATCCCTCCAGCTTCTGCCCCGCTGGAAAAGACTCTCGAAGCGGAAAGCACTAGCGACTATTTCGGAAACATGTCGCCACGACCAACACATTCCGGCTCCGTGTCCTCAATAGCTGACAGCACGCCAAAAGTCGGCACGAAAACCCCAGATCAGAAGAAGACGCCGCCACAACCGACTCCCCTGCCATCTCTTGCATATGCTCAGGACATGGGGCCGTTGTTCGCCAAGACCGGCTGGCTGGCAGCACCTATTCCTCCCGATGAGATCGCTCGTCGTCGCGCTTTATATCGTTTCAATATTCTTCACTCTGCCCCGGACATCAACTTTGACCGTATCGCTCATATGGCGAAACTAGTTTTCAGCCCGAAGATCGTCCTCATAGCCCTCATCGATTCAGATACGCAATGGCACAAAGCGCAGAGCGGTCTTGGATCAGAAGAAGCAGCCAGAATATCTAGTTTCTGCAGTCATTCAGTTTTGGGAAGGTAAGTTGCTCATGTGGATCTCGTCGCTGACGGCAGATCGGACGAACCGTTTGTCGTCCTTGACGCCAAACAGGATTGGCGGTTTGAAAATAACCCACAAGTCACCGGTCCACCCAACATCCGGTTTTATGCCGGTGCACCACTCCGAACCTCGGACGGTCACAGCATTGGCAGCTTATGCATAATTGACGACAAACCTCGAGCCGAATTCCCACCACGCTCCCGTCTGATATTGAAAGAATTTGCTGCGGTCGCAATGAGGGAGATGGAGCTTTGGAGAGATAAGGTGAGATTCCATTTTGTATCTGGGCTAACTTTCAGCTTCAACTACGCGTTCGAGACAAAATACAGACATCGATGGAGAAATTCACCCGCGAATGCCTCGAGATGGACGCCAACTCTACTGTCTCCAACGCTGAAGCTGCGGTCAAAATGGATCAAGTCTATACTCGCGCTGGTCAACTTGTCTGCTCCACTCTCGATCTTGATGGCTCATTCATCCTCGACATCAGCCAGATCGAAATGCTGCAGGTGGAGACACCGTCCGGCAAGAAGGCAGTGTACCGAGCGGATCCGTACGGCTCCGAGCAGCAATCACCAGTACTTGAACGGAGCGACTCCTTCGGCCCAGTGCAGCCTTTCCCCATTCTGGCTGCGACGGGAGAGGCGACCCCTACGCGAGGACTTTCGTCTTCGGAACATGAAAAGCTGTCTGCTTTCCTACGAGATAACAGAGATGGCAAAATCTTCGACATGGTCGCGCCGAGCTGGATACGATACATGTTCCCATCCAACTTCCGCTATGGTATGGTTGTTCCAATATATGGTCTAGATCAACAGCCTTTCGCCATGATCTGCGCCTACACGACCAATAGAACGAAGCAGTACCTCGAGGGTTATGAGTTGCAATTCCTTCGAGCGATTGGCGTTATAATACTCTCGGCGGTCCTCAGACGCCGCATGGTTCTAGCGGACAAGACCAAAAGCATCCTCATCTCATCTGTCAGCCACGAACTTCGAACTCCCCTTCATGGTATCCTTGCCGCGGCGGAACTCCTCAGCGATACCGAGCTCGACAGTAACCAAACTTCTTTCCTCAAAACGGTGCAGACCTGCGGCAACTCGCTAATCGAAACTGTGAACCACGTACTCGACTTTACCAAATTGAGTGGGGGATCGAGCAGCGGAAAGACCGTTGCGAAGCAAGGCAAAGTCAACCTGGCTGCACTGATTGAGCAGACCGTCGAAGGTTGCTGGATTGGTCAACGAGCGAGGTTTTTTATGGGTGACGCCGATATCGGCAGCTTCTATGCCCCGCCTGCATCTGGCGGCCTTGTGCCAAAGTCGCAGCGCGCTTCGGTCGGCGAGAAGCTCTCCCATGTCGAGACTGTTATTGCCGTAGATCACAGGGAAAGAGTGAGTGTACAATGCAATGACCTTAGCTAATCCTATAGGGATGGGTCGTCCGTTGCGAAAAGGGCGGTCTCCGTCGTGTATTAATGAACCTGGTCGGCAATTCGTTCAAATTCACCAAGGTGAGTTTCGAAAAACCGGAACTCCGCTGATCAACAGGATGGCTATGTCGAAATTACTTTACGAGAACTGCCTCACCCACCAGGCGCGAAGACTATACCTGTGGAAATGGCTGTCATCGATACAGGAAAGGGTATCGGCAAGGAGTTCCTGAAAGAGCAACTCTTCCATCCATTCTCACAAGAGAACCCACTGCAGACTGGGACAGGTCTCGGCTTGGCGATTGTCAACTCAATCGTCCGTTCCGAAAGCGTCAACGGCAAAGTTGATGTGTGGTCTGCCGAGGGTATGGGTACGGAAATCAAGGTGACATTTGAGGTCGAAACAGTCGACGACGATGACGACTCCTCATCGGTGTCATCGGAAATGTCCACTGCATCAAGCTTCGGTCGGGGATCGTCGGTGTCTCTCGCGGCTTTCAAGGCTGAGCATCGGGGACACATGCTATCTGCAGAAGTGCTTACGACATACGCTACTGCATGGCATTTCGAGGTGAAGAAGGAGGGTGGGGACATCGTGGTCATCAATGAAGACGAAGAGGAGATGGACAGATACGGGGGTATCCATCGGCCTATCATTTATCTTGCAGCGGTTCGCGGTTTCCAAGCCAACAAACTGGGCGAAGACATCAATCGGAGCGGCGGGTTCTGTCAAATCCTGTACAAACCTGTCGGACCCACCGCTTTCCGCCAGGCGTTAAATGCGGCTGTTGAGTGGTCAGAAGACCAGCGGGCCCGGGAGTTCGATGATGAGCTAGGGGGTCGTCCGCCAATATCTAGAGGATCTTCAGGAGCAAGTCAAGAATCCGCCTCGACGATCAGTGACTTGTCTAGCGTGCGATTTGCGACGCATCACGATCGATTGCCCCTTACCCGTCGACGATCAGAGGAGAATGAGCAGAAACACACAAGGCCAAGCATGGCTCCAAGGGGTTTCACCTATCACGCGCCTCGAAGAGTACCATCGGTCACCAGCGACGATACGCCTCAATCATCCCCACAACATGATTCTCCGACATCAACGATTTCTACCATATCGCTGGCAGACGGCGGCGTCATGCTCAAGGCTGCGACTGTGCCGAACGAAGCGCTGAGAACGCCGAGAGCTCCTCGGGTGATGGTTGTCGAGGACAACGCGATCAATCGACGCGTCTTGGGGGCTTTCTTGAAGAAGAAGGTGAGTTAGCTACACGAGTTTTCAACGCCTCCTAGCTGACACTTGACACGTGATACAGGGCTTCGAGTATGCCGAAGCTCATGATGGACAAATGGGCGTCGAGCTATTTGAATCTACACCCGCGAATTACTGGGAGTGAGTGCCTCGATACGTCATTTCGCCGTGCTGGCTGACAGAACAATGCTTTCCTCAGTGTGATCCTCATGGATATCTCAATGCCTATAATGAACGGTCATCAGGCCACCCGAGCCATCCGACGAGTCGAAGCGGACCGCAAGCATGCCCCAGCGGAGATTCCCATTGTCCCGCCACCTGGCAAACCAGTGTTCATTCCTCCCATCAAAGTGGTTCAATCCAGAGCGAAGATATTCGCGCTGACCGGTTTGGCGACTCAAGATGACAAGCGAGAAGCATTTGGCAGTGGGGTCGATGGATAGTGAGTTGCTCTCAATGGTAAAACGCGATATGAATCGTTATTGATGATCGTGGTCGTATTAGCTTGGTCAAACCGGTTTCTCTGGCTAGCTTGGATACCATATTCAAGAGTGAGTACTAGACGTTTGCTTTGTTCATGGCAGGATATCCAAGCTGACGATGTTCGTGTGCGCAGAAATCGGGTTTCAATAGACACACTGTAGCATTAGGTCAGGGGAAGGTCAAGTAAGAGAATGGGGAGAAGAAGATGAAGATGGAGGATTAGGAGGCGGAAGAAGCAACATCATTTAGAACCCGTACGAGTACGACATTAGCAATTGACACTAAGCAACCAAGAGAGAGGTACCTGATGAACATTGTATGACGATAGATATGCATATCTGCTACGGCTAAGCTGCACGCAACGTACAGCGTGCGATTCGTATTGCCCAATGCATAAATGAGACCAGAGAACGGAAAATTGCTGACAGTTGAATAGGTAAAGAAGAGATTACGCTCTCCACGTCACGTGTACTGCGTCTGTCCGATATCTGCGGAACCGGCATCAGCAGGCCGACAACTAGACTAGCGAATAGCGAATAGCGAAGTTGAGATGGGAGTAGAAGAAATATCATGAGAGGGCGGACATACCGCTGAGTAACACCAGTCTTCTCCAGCGGAGTAGTCTGGCCCATCCGGAATGCTAGTAATCCAGCTTGGGCAATCATGATTCCGTTATCAATGCAGAAACTGCGAGAGTAATATCAGTAACAAGAGTATATGAGAATACAGCTGCAAATGGTGGCTCTCACCTCTCGTCGGTGGCGAAGACTCGCCCGCCGCGCTCGGAAGCCATGATGCCCATCATCTGCTGCAAGCGGAGATTACCTATTGACAGCTGGCGCATCAGCATCGCTCTCGCTCTCGCTTCTTTATTGCTTCTCTCCCATCATATCGGACACAGCAAGAAGATGATGGTGGACTAAACGACTCACATCCGACTCCACCAACGATCAGCACGTCTCTTGCGCCCACGTGCGCCATGGCCCTCTCGGTGATTTCGACCAACATTGCAAATGTCGTTTCCTGCAATGAGAAACATAGGTCGTGCGGGGTAATGATATCCTCGTCGTCGTCGGCGGCGGCGGCCTGCGTGTTGTCGATCTGGTTCCATGATCGATATCGTTTATCTTTCGTGTAGCCTTCGACGATATGGAGGATGCCCGCGAGGGAGACGTCCATCCCTTTTGTCCCATAGGGCAACGTGACCAATCTCTTTCCTCTGCCGCAAACACACACATTCAGCCATTAACTTTAACACAGCTCAGTTCAAGACGGTCGGGAACTAGCTCACTTCTTCGCCTCGACCTCGATATTGTATCCGGGACTAGGATCGTTACGGAGGCCGATAACACGAGCAAATCGATCAAGACAGTTCCCAATGGCTATATCCAGCGTCTCGCCGAATATGCGATATCGCTGTTGACTATATGCGATGACTTGCGTGTTTCCCCCTGATACATAGAGGACTATCGGGTTGTGCGAGGAAGTTATTTGGCGGCCCATCTCGATGTCTATGAGTCGCGGGAGTTGGCATAGAGGACATTAGGAGAGAGGTAGACAGCTGTGTCAGCAGACGTCCTCACGTCGGCCCGTCATCGCACTCACGGCCAACGCAGTGATTGACGCCTATTAATGGTATATCATGCAAGAGTGACAACGTCCTCGCGACCAGCGCGCCAACTTGCAACGGTGTGCCCATGCCTGGGCCTATCATATCACACAGACCTCAGCTCTGCTACCGCTCAGACCAAGGCCGCCAGACGCACCTTTCGTAAAAGCAATACAGTCCAAATCGCTCATCCTGACTCCGGCCTTGCTGACAGCTTCGTCGATGACTTTCACGACCCATTCCCGATGATGTCTAGCGGTGTCCGAAGGCAGAAACCCTTCACCCGGTGGCGTGATGTACGTGTGTCGCACGTTCGACAAGACGGTGACTATAGTCGCAGTCCTCTTGCCTGAGCCTGAGCCTGAGCCCGAAGTGGATGAAGAAGACGAGGAAGGATCAGGCGGGGAGTGCGAGATGATGCCGCATCCTAGTTTGTTCGCCGAGCCTTCTATCCCCAGACACAAGAGCCGGCGAGCTGCTCGGAAGTGAAAACAGTTAATCAGTAGATGAGCCCCGAGTGTTGATGGAAATGGTGCGACTGACAAGCCTTGGGCAGAGGCGATACCTTCTTCTTGCTGCTTGATGCTGGAACTTGTGTCATGCCGCTCGATGCTTCGACTCCAATGCTTGCTTGCGTGAGATCTCGATGTTGTGGTCAAAATAGTATTGTGCGAGTGCAAGTGGAGGGAGAATTATAGCGTCGTTGCGAAAACCGTAAAAGGTGGAGAACGGTTCTGAAATGACGTTTAGTACATGACTGACTTTCTGTCTTCCTATACAAGGTTTGTTCTTGTCAACGATTTTGACGTCCCTCACTACATCACACTGGGCCGTAAATACAGCGGCGAGTCGGACCGAGATGTTCTGGGATCCATTCTTCGATAACTTGTCAGCGCAAGTCGGTTCGCCCCCAGACCAGCTCAAAGTAGGTTTCGCGCCATACACCACCACTCTCCACTCTCCCCGGACAACGTGACGATGGCACGAAGTTGACCTGTCACTCTGATCGTCCACAGCTCATATTCTCTCTACTCGTCTCGTACCCACTCGGCTCGCTGTTCGTGCGCCTCCCACCATCCAAACCCAATGTAGCGCATCTGTTCTCAATAGGAATAACGACGTTCTTCCTCGTCCCTCTGCTGGGACTGGGGAATGGGATGCTGCACTTGCTCGCGAGCTGCGTGGGCACTTATGCTATCGTCGTGACTATGAGGGGGAAAGATATGCCTTGGATAGCTTTCGTGTAAGCTTCCCAACCCGCCAGATTCTGTATTAGTGCAGCATGAAAGCTGATCCGCGATGCTGTGTTGGTCTCAGCTTCGTCATGGGACATCTGCTCATCAAGTAACTGTTCTCCTGACTAGAGTCTTCCTGCATAGCTGACAATGAATTGCAGTCACATACGTCGGCATTTCCTTGGTACACCTGTCACCTCGATTGAAATCACGGGCAGTCAGATGGTCCTGGCCATGAAACTCACCACGTTCGCATGGAACGTGCATGATGGACGACAAAAGCTGGAGGTGAGTCTATCAGTACTCATTCATCGCTAATGATCAGGATCTCGATGCGAGTCAGGTAGCTACTCGCCTGACGCATGTCCCGAGTCCGCTAGCCTTCCTTGGTTACTGGTGAGCCATAATATGATTTAACATGTAACGTTGAAAGTGCTGACTCCGATTGCAACTGCGCAACGACAGCTTCTTCTTCCCCTCCGTCCTCACAGGCCCATCGTTCGATTACGCGACCTACGACGCACTGGTGCATCATACCATCTACAATGTCGCACCACCTGGCACTGGCGCCGAACAAGCCAACGCAACTAAACGTCGGGTGCCATACGGACGCAAGCGGGTTGCCTACCTGCATCTCGTCATCGGACTGTTCTTCCTCGGCGTCTACGCGGTCTTCGGGAGTAAAGCGGGATACGAACGGGTCCTGTCGCCGACCTGGTACACTTGGAGTTTACGCACTAGATTCGCGTTTGTCCAGCTCGCTGGCTTCATTGCGCGAACCAAGTACTACGCGGTCTGGAGTTTGTCCGAGGTGAGCAGATTCGAAGCAAATACTCGGAATAGGCTGATTGATATTATCGATAGGGCGCATGTATCCTCACTGGGATCGGCTTCAACGGCTACGATCCCAAGACCGGCCGCACCCTCTGGAATAGAGTCAGGAACATCAACATCATATCAATCGAGTCGGCCGAGAGCTTCAAGGTTCTATTCGATAGCTGGAACTGCAGGACGAACGTGGGTCACTGTGCCATTGACTGGAACTCCACAGCTGATATCCATGTCCAGGTGTGGCTCAGAGACGTCGTGTACAAGCGTCTCACGAAGAAAGGCAAGAAGCCGGGCACGAAGCAGAGTATGGCCACATTCGTGACTTCGGCCTTCTGGGTAAGTCGCCCACTGATGCCTTGTACCGCACTCAGCTGATCATCAGAGCAGCACGGTATCGACCCAGGCTACTATCGTGAGCTATATGTTTCAAGGACTTTGATTCTTCTGCCAATACTAGCTGACAAATTCCAGTCGCCTTTGTGATGAGCGGAGTCTTGACTTCTTTGGGCCGTCAATTCAGACACTTTGTTCGACCCTATTTCCTGTCGCCGGCCACGACGCCTCCAACAGCGCCCAACTCGTTCCCGAAATACCCATATCCCAACTTTACCAAACGAGTGTACGACATCGTGGGATGGGCGATGGTACAAATCAACCTGAACTATGTGGCGTGCCCATTCATACTGCTTTCATTCGGAGACTGTATACGCGCTTGGCACAGGATGGGATGGTACGGCCATATCCTGGTTGGAGGAGCTATGATATTCTTCCAGACTGGCGGGCGTAGGGCGCTCCGACGCGGTTTGGAGAAAAGGGGATTACTGCAGAAATCCAAGCCTAAGGAGAAAGGACGACTCTCCCCTCCTCCGCCTTCAGTCCGAGTATCGCCCCCGTCCCCTGCTGCGCAGCCTGAACAACCTCAAGATGAGATTGACAGCAGCGACCTCCGATGGGTCAGGCACGCGTTAGATAATCCCGATTATCAGGATGGCGGAGTTGGCGTTACGCCCGAAGCTGGCTTAGTGGATCGTTGGGTCAGCGGAGCTGAGACACCGAGAAGCGAAACGCCCAGACCTTATTAGCGCAGAATGCAAAATGAGATGAACCAATTGCAAATGTCGTACATGACAGTCATAGTCGTCTTGCGCTGTGGTTGACTGAGTCCACGATTCATGTACTTCGTAGTGTTGATGGAGGTATACCCCACGCGAGCTTGACCACTGGTAGCCAACAGAAAGTGTCGCAAACACGCCACACTATATTTTGCTTTGATTTTGATTTCCGTGTTACGCGTGTTTCTGAAACGAGGGGACCCCGCGATTCCGTTCGTTGATTGACCATGAACATGCACTTTGGACTTTTGCCATCAACACCACTCTGATCACACCTCCTTGTATCTGCCAGCTAATCAGTGACCTTTCGTACTGCCGTACGCGAGCCCCAGCCTCTGCCAGATGTCACTGGGCGTATCCCCCTCGTCGTCGTCCCCATTGACAACCCACTCCCGCCCTCTGCCGCCAAATCGGAAACGGAACTCCTACACTTCCAGCCCGCGAGCCACCCCTCGGCTGAACTCTGCAGAAGTCCTGACATCTGACCAAGCCGAGGACAACGCGCTATCGTCGAGCTCGAGAATACAAGAGATCAGCTCGCCTGTCCAATATGGTGAAGGACTGAGGGACCGCAACGAAGAAGAGCTGGGGCGAGCTAGTAGACAAGCGCTGGAGGATGCTTTGAGAGAAGAATGGGATATGCGAGATACGGTACGTCATCTTCGCGTAACCTCTCCGTCAAGAAGACATAGGCTGATGGCGTGTTGTGATTCTGCTAGCTGCTAGGCAAGCTTGAGCGTAGCGGTACCGAACGCGATCAACTTGAGAAGGAGTGTGCAGAGCTAGTCAAGAGCGTTACGGCCCTCCAGTCCAGATCCGAAGAAGCGTACAATGAGCAAGTAAGTCGACCGGCCTCACCGTGCCTTCTATTGCTAATGATTACTTTGCTTAGAGCCGTATGGAGGCGGACCTCGAGGAGCGGGACGAGCTGCTCGATAGGTTGAGAAAGAGGGCGAATGAAGCGGAACAGCAGGCGCGGGAGAGTCATAAACGATATGTTGAGCAGGTACGCTGAAATTCCCCTTATCCTGTATCTGTATACAGCGTTCATGGATCGTGAAATAGGAACAAACATTCGATATCGAACGACAAGCGTTGCAAGCACAAGAGACGCATCTGCAACAACGCCTCAAGACCTTGTCATCTACCAAGCAAACGACTTCTAACTCTGATACCGATACATCACTAAAGGACGAGCTCGCCTCCCTCAACGTATCGCATTCAACGCTGTTGGCCAAACTCAACACACTGGCGAAAGAGCTGCACGAGCTGAAAATTGTCAATGAGCAGCTAGTGGAGGAGAATGAGGGTTGGGAGTACCTGGTGCGGGAAAGGACGTTGACTGGCACAGTACGCCAAGGCGGCTGGCTCGCTCAGGACCACCAAAATCAGGCCAGAGCGACAAGAACGATGATTGAGCAAGACGAAGATCATCCAGCTACGTCCCGCAATGGCAGTATAAGGGAAGGGTCGCAACCCCTCGAAGCGCTCGACGAGGAGCTGGAAGCAGAGATGGACGAATTGCATTCGGACCTAGAAGCCCAGTCGCCCATACTCGAAGAGGAGCATTTCGCAACCGATCTGGACACCGACTCTCACTCTGCGCGCAAAGGCGGCTACCTCTCTCCACCCGAACGGAGTAGGCAAGGAAGAAGACGGAAATCTTCAAGTGAGGAAGTGAGCGATAGTGATCGTCCTCTGACCCCGAATGGTCTGGACCTTGCTGCTGAGCTCGGCAGAGCGGATGTGGACCAAGAAGGCAGCGATGTGTCTAGTGACGAGAGACAAGGTGAGCTGCCAGATCCGTAACCAGGCTCGGAATAAGCTGACAAAGTGATGCAGGACTCCGTGCCGAAGTGAAACAGCTTCGAGAAGCTAATAAAGCGCTCACCCTCTATTGCTCAAAGGTGCGTCAGCTTCGTGATACGTATGTTCCAGAAAGCTGAACATCGGCGTGGCATTAATAGATCATCGACCGAATCATCGCTTCCGAAGGCTTCGAACATATCCTAGCGGTAGATTACAAGACGCGCCGAGGTACTGCCCGGACCGCAGCAAAGAAGAAGACTCGTGCGGGCCTGCCAGCTCTTTCTTTGGATCCTGAAGAGCCAGTTGCGCCATTACCACATGTGCTGCCCATGCCTATCGAAGACGAGGCGTTAGGAGAGAAACTCGCTGTGATCGAAGAGAAAACGACGAAGAAAGCGAGACCGCTGAGTATGATGGTGCGAGCTTTCTCCACTCAGGTGGAAAAGGCTGCACCCACTGCTAGCCCGACATCTGTGACGCCGACTGAAGCCGATACAAAGGACAGCAAATCCGATAAGAGGGTGAGTGTTTCTTGCTCGTTTCGACTCGAAATACGAGATTGACGAGATAGTTTTCTAGGCTCGTCGTGGCTTCTCGCTTGATTTCCGCTCATTGGGTTTCGGTTCATCGTCGACATCAACTGATTCAGCCAAGCCTGCTCTGAAGCCATTGACGTTATCGAGCCGCTCCTCCAGCACTTCCGTCCCTTCGAGGAGTACTACGCCGTTTTCCGCGACCACTATAAGCGCCGCAAGGAAGTTGGAGCCTCACGCGGAGGACGAGGACGACCGCCGGGAAAGACATCGCATGGAGGCTAGATTGAAGTTGATGGGAATCGAGCGGCCTCCAAGCGCTGAGGGTGAAGCTTCCTTTGCGCCTTCCATCACAAGTGATACAGAAGGGGCACCAAGTCGGAATGCAAGTATCGCTTCGCGTAGTGGACGGGGCACGCCTCTCTCGCGCTTGTCCTCCATGATAGGCGTTGACGCAGGGATGGAGGGCACAGTCCCCCGCCCACCGACAGAAGAAGAAATGACCGACCCCGAACGCGCAGCAGCGGCTCTGAGAGCGTTCGACGAACGAGAAGCCCGCCATGCGGAAGCGCTGTCCAAGGGACAGGCTCAAGTGGGGTACACTACACCGCCCAAGGTTGGTTTCGCGTTAAGGAGGAGTAATTCGACTGCGGACCAGGCGGGAGTGACAAGTAAGATGATCAGTAAATCGGACAGTATCAAGACGCTGTGGAGTATGGGCGGCTCGAGGCCGAATAGCGCCGAGATCGTCTTGGAGCCCAAGGCGGGGCAGTAGAGCTGCGCTAGTGCTGAGGCGTAGGAGATCTGTGGGTGAGGGGCTTTGTGGATGTACATTCATTTATACTGCAGAAATACCACGACGAATCACGACACACGGTATGACATGCATGATATCTTGACGAAACTGGGTATCTCAAAAGTGCACCATCGTGCTCCATAATCCACGCGTATCAGTATTGAGCGGCCCAACCAGCGCAAGTCGCATTTCATCCCGCTTTGAACCGCTGGTAATAAGCCTTGCAACGCGCTTCATTCATTTCTTGATATGTCTCAGGAAGAGTATCGACTATACGGCCTGTGTCGTGGGCTATCAGCAGGAGCTCACGTGTAGTATAGTAACGGAACAGGTAACGAGGAGATGGTATCGACACCATGCCGCAGGGATTCGCCGGCTCAGATGTGAAGAGAAGTCAGGGTGGATAGAAATAAACAGCGATGGGACTCACCTGGATTACCAGCCCAAACGGACATGGGCGGGACGACTGTGCCCTCTGGCAGCACTGTATCGGGCATGATCACCGCGAGGTCTTTTATGATGACGAATTTGCCCTGGCCGCATGATCGCTGTCAGCATGGAGACGGATTGTAGCCCTCGTCGAAGTGTCGACGTATATAGGACACGCCTGACTCACGATGATGCTGCCTTTGCCTATTTCTACCCCGCTGCCGATCTGGGCTGCTTCCACTATACACCCTGGGCCAATATGGACGTAATCGGATATGCGCATGGGGTAGAACGTGAACGCGCTATGAGTACAGTGCACCACACGGATCGTCAATACTCCACCATCGTCGATATCCCAATGCAGCGTGTACATTGACGTCTGAAATGAGACGGAGCGACTCACCCCTTGTATATCTTGCCTGGGGGCCGTATCACGCTCCCTTCGCCTATAAGACAGTACCTCCCCATGGAGATGACCACATGTTGGCCCGCTGCGGACCGTCGTAGATCGCCGCGCAGTATTGACCCAGACTGAATAATGGACTTCCCTCCCAAGACGATATTGGTCGCTCCTGCTATTGTCGCTTTTCTCGAGACTTTATCTGAAGACCACAATCAGTTCATCAGCGACCATGCCATCCATGCTCATTCGAGGCGTTGATGAGAGCTGTCAACGACGAACGAGCGCAACTTACTCCCCGTGTCCGTCTCGATATACGTCGCTTTGTCATATGTGATGATCGGGTCGAATGCGCCCATCGCGATGCATGGCGTGTTAACGCGATATCGCTATATCGTACAGCTAGAGCTATGGCTTGCAATAGAGCAGTAAAATGCATGAAATCACGTTCAATGAAATGTGCCGAGCGCCTGCTCGGGTAAGTTGAAACGCGGCCTAGATAATCAAATGACGCGACAACGTCTCCACTCTTCGCAACATTGTGCATTGTCGCAAATAACTATAACGTTTTGTCGTACTTCATCTGTAGCTGAGAGCGATAGTTATATCGACCTGCAAGATGGCGTCGGCACCAACATCCCGCGTGGGCACTCCAGCACCGAGAACCATGGTTACTACAGCTGCCGAAGCGTCTTCGTCATCTAGCAAAATCGCCGGTGCTTCAAGCTTGAGTACGGATGAAGCAGTCATGGCCCGCCTGACTCGAGACTTTCCCGATGGTTCGTTCGTCCGTTCTACCCTATCTTCCTCTCTCTGGAAAAGCTAGCAATAAAAGCTGATACACGCGTACTGAATTTGCTTCGCAGCTGCGTCGTTGGGCCGACATCAGCAGATCCAAGCTCGGCTCCAGCTCGAAATACTGGATGTGCAAGAGGAGGTCGCTAGGTTGAAAGCGGAATTGAGAAGGGATCAGGACCCAAGTAAGATGAGCAAGATCCAATCCCAGATCGGGGTGAGTGCAGACCTCTCCAGCCATGCTCGACAAGCTCTGTGCATCAGCGTCTAAACTCCAGCGTCCAAGCTCATTGTTACCATATCCCCACCGCAGCAACTCATGCTCCAGATCAATGTGATTCGGGAAAAGGCCGCAGAGGCAGAAGCGATCGTAAAAGCTATAACGACGGACATACAAAGGCTGGACGTGGCCAAGACGAACCTCACTTCCGCCATCCAGATGCTGGAACGGTGGGGCATGCTCCGTGCGTACTCGCTCAGTCAAATCATGCAATGGCTTCCACTGATAAAATATTTGAGCAGGTCAAGCGCACAAACAGCTGCGCGAGCTGCTTCCTACACGACAGTACAAGAAGATGTCTTCGGCCTTAGCCGTGAGTTCTCGCTTGTTGCTGAAGGTTTAACACATTCGCGCTGACAAGTACTACGATTCTGCGACCAGGCCGTAACGCAACTGCTCGGACCGCTCAAGTCGCTCTCTGCTATACCTGCCGTTTCGGAGATCTTCCGGTCCGCCGAGACCGATCGCAAAAAGGTGCAAGAGAAGGTGGCTGTGGAGATGGATGCCTTGTTCGTCGCTTCATCCGATATCAGCTTTCATAACTCGCTGATACCTGCTCTCAACACAGTTTCAAGCAGGACCCAAATAAGCCGGTCGAGCTCAAGATCGTCGCCGAGGTATGCCAGGTGATCGATGTCCTGGGAGGCGATTTCAGGTCAGCTTTGCCCGCATTTGCGTCGATACGAGACGCTGACTGTATTCCGCAGAGATTACATCATCGAGAGATATCTCCAATTGCAACTAGCAGAATATCGTCGGATCTTCCGCTCGACGGACGAGGTTGGTTGCTCGCTCTACTGCCAGGAGCTCATGCTGACGACCATCGGCAGGCTGGCCAGCTTGACAATGTGCCAAGGCGGTACGCCTGGTTTCGCCGTGTCCTGAAACATCATGACGAGGAAGACGCCGCTCTTTTCCCATCAAACTGGGAGGTGACTCGACTGCTTGTTTCCAACTTCTCTGAGTATACCCGAGGGGACTTGGCCAACGTACTAGGGAAGGCGACGCCAGCCGTCAATGTCCTTCTGGATGCTCTGCAGGCGACAAAGGACTTTGAAGGGGTCTTTGCGAGGAGATTTGAGATGCCCGTGAGTAAATCAAATGCATCCGGAGCTGAGTGTTCATCAGTTTGAGGATATTACTGCCGGTGGATTGACCTCGCGAGGCGGCTCCACAAAATGGACCATCTCGTCCGTCTTCGACAACTATTTCAACGTCTACGTCGAAGCGCAGGACAGGTGTGTGCCTTTATCAGAGACGAAGGTCGAGTATATGTGGCTGACAAAGTATACGACAGAGCCATATCAGACATGCTATCAGCATACAGAGGTGCTCGTTCACGGTCCTCTCTCGAGGGCGCTATGCAGGACGATACAGATAATCCTGTACCGACTGTCTTGCCCTCCTCGACTGAGCTGTTCTACTTCTACGGCCAGACCCTGGAACAGTGCGAGAAGTACACTACAGGTGAACCGATGAAGAAGCTTTCGAGGATATTCGCGAAGTGGCTCAAAATATACTCTGGTGTGTCGCTCCTACCACACTCTTACTGTGATATCCAGCTGATCAGACTTTATGGCATAGATGATGTCTTGCTGGCTGGGCTAAAGAGGTGATTATGACTCAATTACAAAGGGGTCATAGCTCATGTAGATCCGCAGAGAACCTGGTAGAAGATCAATGGAGGGCCGCGATGCGCTGCAAGAGGTCAAGAACGCATGTGTCATACTCAACACGGCAGAGTATTGCCAGAACACGTCTCTGCAGGTGCGTGGTCCACTGCGTCTAACTAGGATAATGCTGACCGGTTTCGCAGCTCGAGGACAGGCTCAAGGACAAGATCTCGGTGGAGTACCGGGATGAGATCTCGTTCCAAGGGGACCGAGACACTTTTTCAAGGTTAGCCCAGTATCAATGATACATCGCAGGTTGGCTGACAGACTGTGATGTGTGTTGCGCCTGATCACAGTGTCATCTCCACGTGCATCAACGCCATCCTCCGCGAGCTCGAATCATCTTGCGAGCCGGCATTAGCGGCAATCCTGAAAACGCCCTGGATGCACCTCGAAAACGTCAGTGGCCGTTCAGCGTATATCGTAGACCTGGTCGGCGGTGTCAAGCAGATTGCAGAGGTTGTCAGAGCTCGGGTGGAGGGGAAGAAGTATATTCGCAACTTTGCCGATAAGGCTGTTGGGTAAGACATTCCGGCTGCAACCAAGGATCATTCGCTCATATTGCGATAGGGTTGTAATCACTCGATTCACTCAAGCTGTCATCAAGAGTCGGCCGCTCAAAAAGATCGGTGCTGAACAAGTGAGTCCTGAGTTTGTACAAACCTTGTCTGTCACTGAGGCTGACCCGATTCGCGTCAGATCCTGCTCGATGTGCAAGCCGTCAAAGCATGTCTTCTCGATCTGCCGGAACCCCACCCGGAGAATTCTACTAACGCGTCAGTACACAACCTCGTTGTGGGAGAGCAAGCAAGGCTGACTCTAAAGATGCGTATGCAGATACACCAAGTATGTGACTAAGAACACTGGACAACTGGAGACTATGCTCAAAGTGGTCCTTGCGCCTGATGTGAGTTTGCCACAATGTTAGGTGTACAGGCAGTCATAGCTGGTGCTGACTTTTCATCGTGCGTTCTTTAGGACCCACCCGAAGGTGAGCTCCTGCGTGATTTGATAAGGGCGCTTGCTGACAACTATCTAGGCTTTGTACAGAATTACTGCTTGTTGATCGGCGATCGGTCATTTGCCAATTTCCAAAAGGTGCGCAATCTTCCATCGTATTGGAGACAATGATCAGCTGACGCTAGCTACCCGTGTACAGATTCTCGACCTCAAGGGTACACCTCGTACAGACCAGCAGAAGCTACTCGACATTTTCCTCTCAGTCACATCGACCAACGACGATCTGTCCGATACGTCCTTCTTGACCAATATCGATATGGACCCTTCGCACGCGATCGATACATCCAGGGGGATCGCCTCTCCCAATACCTCAGCATCAGGATTGTTCTCGCCCAATAGTACATCTGGAACAATGCTGCCAAACCTGCTTAGAACAGGGAGCGTTGACGGAGGCGGGATCGGCGCTGGAAGTGGAGCGATGGAGCGGTCCGAGACGCCCAAAGCGTTCGGAGATTTTAGGCGGTTAGTCTCGTTTGCTACTAGAAGGGACACTATGCCTCTGCCTCATTAGGATTGTGAGGTCACCGATGAATATTGTCATCTGCATGATGAAGTGATGCATGCATATATGAATGCTTGATTGCTGTCGTTGCTGGATGAACGGACGTAATGCTATATGTGCTATGATACAATGAACGACTACCCTCAATTCTCGTATTGCGCAATATCCTCCATTATCAATTCTGGGCCCACGTTCCCATACCGGACATTGGCGACGCCACTGCCCCAGTAACAGAAGGCGCTCTACCTGCTACACTGACACTCGCAGGGCTGAGCGGTCCACCAGCGCCGAACCTTGCTGGGGAGCCTATACCCGCACTGAGAGAAAAGGGGATCGCAGGAGACAACCCTCCTACTTTTGGCTGTGTAGACTGTGTTGGACCCAAGAGCGAGGTGGACCTGACTGAGTTCGGGCGCGAGGCGTTGATGCTTCCTCTCTGTGATTGTGTAGCATGCCGTTGTTGCTGTTGTTGTTGTTGGAGTGTCGGGGCGAACTGGCTCTGGAGCTGAGCTTCTAGCAGCCTCAATTCTGATCTCGGGTCTGCGGGCGGGACGGGCGTGCGCGCCATTTCGTCCAGGGAGGCGAGGGAAGCGCGAGTGGATTGCAGGGCGTGGAAGAGGTGCCAATCTGGTTGCGTGGGTGCGAGTATTGCTGCACCAGACGCACCAACAGCAGCGGTGGACTTGCCGACACTCCCTCCAGCATTTCTTGCTCGTGCATCGGGCGCAGGATCTGATGCTGAAACGCCACCGTCGTTGGCATCATCGACAACCATGCTGTTATTCGCGGATTTGCCGGCAGTAGCTTCAGGAGTCACCGTCGACGACGAAGATGATGGACGGTCTTGGTCCGTGGTAGCCGCAGATACGGACGGGGGGAGCGCGCGCCAGATAGTCGGTGCGCGCGGATTGGACGGGGGCCGAGATTCAGATAGAGTTCCGAGAGTCTTGGAGACTAGTGCCGCTGCGTTTTTCTGCGAGTGCGACGTGAGTGTGTCAGCTGAGATGATGCGAAGGACAGGTATAGCTGGACAGCCGTACGAGCGACTTGTGAGAAGTGAGGAGTAGGGCGTGGAGAGTGATGAGTGGAGAGTAGAGATCAGACGTACCAGTCTAGTCGAGACGACATCGAAGAGCGTCGGGCACTGATACACTTTATCCTGCAAGATGAACCACGCGCCAGAGACCGTATCCCTCCTGCCTTGACCTGGGCCTGCACCCGTGGATTCCACTTCTCGTCTATGCACTACAAACAATTCCGGGGGGAGCGAGTGCGCAACGACGTATTCGAACCCGGAAGTAAACGCGTTCAGCTCGCTACGTACACCTCACACATCAGCTCGCAGCCCCTCGAGCTATAGTCATGATATATGTGTATGGCGGGATAGCTGGATTGTGGTAAGACGCAAAACGTATGACGCACTGCTTCTCCTCGGCGTGGCCGTAGGTCGGGTTCTCCACTCGCCGTTGGGTCCGGAGTACGTTATTGTTCGATTTCGTGTCCCAGAATGGCGAGTAGGCGAAGTAGTCCATTCTGCACAACGGTGCAACTCAGTTATCAGTGTCAGGCTCAGAGATAACATCCCACTCTCGCTGTAAGAACTTCGCTGGTTGTGCGATTGCACACGGTCCGAGCTGAGACGCCCACTCACGCAAGATCAGCCGTGGCGAGAGACCGTGCTGGATTCGCCTGTCGACCATATACGTTGTCAGCAAGTCGCACAACCACGATGACAGGTGCGAAACAACAATCCTCACAGCTATAGCTTCAGGCCATGACCTGCTCACTCAATCAGCTTTTGTTGACCGACAAGTTGTAGCACTCACCAATGAATGTGCGACAGGTCCTGTTCGACCTCGTCACCAGGCTGAGCCATTGCGTGCGAGTGCTTCAAGTGGACCGAATGTGCAGAGGTCGGTAGGTGAGCAGTAGCAAAAACACGCGTTATGGAAGCCGTCAATATGATAATTCAACATTGACTGTTATTGTGAAATACGCGAATAGCCGATACCCCTTCCTTCATTCTACCAAAAAGGATACACAGTGGTTCCGCTGTCATGCAACGATCAACATGCCACTTCTCTCACTCTGTCCGATACGATCGCCAAGAAACCTAGCAGCGGAGCACTCGGACCCACCTCGACATGCTCCAAAACAACAGGAACAGCCGTCGGACAGCCAAGGGGTGACTGGCAAGCCCGACAAAACAAGGTCAAAAAGGTGAGAGCGAGACTCGAACTCGCGAGCCCGAAGGCAACACATCTGGAATAAAATTCGAGTGTGTCGGAATAGCCACTATCCGATCCCACCAGACTTTCGTTTCACCTTGAAATTCACGTATATGACCTGTCGCGTAGTCAGGTACAAGCGTTGGTGCGATGTTGTGCGCATACTGGTGGAGCCTGCATCGAAGGAGGCGCAGCTGGTTTAGGGCTAGTGTGTTGGAAGATGTGTGCGGCTCAGAGATCGGCCTGTTGTGTTTGTAAGGCAGCACCTGGGTGAGTCGTGTGGCATGACTTATCACGGTCCGCTCGTGGTCTTACAATGCAAAATCTACATGACCGAAATAGTGGTCTGCAAAAGGGAAAGAGAAGCGACAGCATAAGCTGAGCATAGTCGCATAGACAGGCGAAGAGACGCCCTGCGGTAGAGCCATCGAGAAGGAATGGAACAGGCATACGCCAAGAGGTCGGCTGCTGGAGAGGTATAAGACCAAGCTTTGTTGGTACAGCCAAAGTCTTGTAATCCGCAACTGCCCCCCACACACAATACGAGCACCGATACTTCTCGACGAAGACACCAAGCATCCAAGAAAGAGACAGAACAGGTCCAATTCCACTCAGGTGCGCAGAACCCAGCCGGACGCCGTACAGACTATTGAGCACATCGAGCACCACAAGACCAACAGCTCAATTCAGAACCCGCAAGATACTCGAGTCGAATCAACGCTCCAGTCACAGATCATCATCGTATCACCGCATTGGTATCAGGCAGAGGAATACATCGCGGTAGCGCTACCGAGATCCCAGAGCTCCTGCCCAACGATCTCCAAGCAGTAGTGTACAAACACGAGCGCGCTCAGTTCTTGATCTTTTTCTTGGGGCGGAGTTGAGAAGAGTGGCCGCACTTGCGCTTACGCTGTTGAGCATCGGCTTGTTAGCAAGCGTACGCTTTATCATGAAACTAATTGTGCGACTCACGCAGTTGGTGGCACGAGGAGGGAGACGGGCGTAGCACTTGCGGCAGATCATCTTGTCGCACTGAGCAGATGGAAATATCGACATTAGTCTCGAAGTCGCGATCGCAGTCACAATGATGACTCACGTTGTAAGAGTTGGCAAGCACCTTGAGCGAGGGCTCAATGATACCACCACGGAGACGGAGGACGAGATGGAGGGTGGACTCCTTCTGGATGTCTGCGGGGGAGGAAGGGAAAAGTCAGCGATGTCCGACATGTTTTCCATTGTCCTAGTCTCGACGCCAGTCATGGTCTTAATGGCGATGACTCTGCTCTCCCACAATGGAGTGCGATACAGCGCCATCGCCAACCAAGTCCCATGGCTTCCCAACCAGATCTCGCCACCGTATCCTCATCCCCCTCCTCGCAAAACTCCTCTGCTCTCTCCTCTCAAGCCTTCGACCACCGCAATCCAACGAAAACCAATACCCACTGTAGTCCGAAAGGGTCCTGCCGTCCTCGAGCTGCTTTCCGGCGAAGATCAATCGCTGCTGGTCTGGGGGGATACCCTCCTTGTCCTGGATCTTGGACTTGACATTGTCGATGGTGTCGGACGACTCGACCTCGAGAGTGATGGTCTTGCCCGTGAGGCTATAGTACACTCCATGTCAGAATCTTTCTCCGTCTATCACACTGAAGTTCGAGGGCACGTACGTCTTAACCTAATGATCGAGGTTGGTCAGCATATAATCTCTTTTGAACAGTATGCGCATGCGCCGTGATGGAGACTCACGAAGATTTGCATCTGCACAAAGACACGGCGATAGACAGACTAGATCAGCACCTCTGCTCTACGATTCGATGGCGACGACGATGTTCACACACCTTGACGGTCCTGCAAATCGGTTAGTACTGAAGGACTAAAGAAAGACGTTTCAACGATTTGGTGCAATTGAAGGTATCGTTGCACTGCAGAGCGCAGAGTGAGTGTGTGAGTGAGTGAGTGAGAGAGTGCGGTACGGTGAGAGCAAGCAGAATTCCCCCGTTCCATTGGTGGAAAAACAAGAAACTCCGCAAAACGCCGCGACGGCTTTTTCGCAGTGGCTCAACGGTTGTAACGGAAGCAGACTAATGACCTTTCTTCCTGCTTATGTAATACTGTCTCGTAGGTCACATTCGGCTGGAAAGGATACCCGGTATGTCCGTTTACCGAGACATCATGAGCGCTGTCCAGCAGCACTCAAGCAGAATCAACACGTAGTTCGTCTTGCGTCTGCAGCCCAACCGCAATCGTATGTGAACGACATGCTGCGAACAGCTACCAGGCGCTTAGCAACTATACATAATGTGCTACGCCGCTCCCTGCAGACGTCAGCGTCGGCCGCACCACCGCAAGCTTTCCTTCGGCCGTTATTGACTACAAGCTCAGACGGAGCGCACGAAGAGCTAGAGGGCGTGATGTGTCTAGTGATGGACAGACGAGAGACGAAGAATGCTTTGAGCGTGCGAATGGTAGCTGTGAGCCGAGATTCCACGCTCTGTTCGAGTCTCGCAAGCGACTTACAGGCCTGTGGTGGACTCGTTAGGAAATGCGGGAAAGCATAGCCCAAGCCGCCGCGACACCCAGTACGCGAATACTCCTACTCCAAGCTTCGACCCCGGGACTCTTCTGCTCTGGCGCAGATCTGGTCGAGCGACGGAAAATGACAGCTCACGATGTCAGCCAGTTCTTGGATTCGCTACGAGATATGCTAGCGGAACTTGAAGCACTGCAAATGCCCTCGGTGGGCGTGGTGGACGGGTACGCTTTGGGTGGTGGGGCGGAGTTGGCTCTTGCATGTGATATGCGTGTGGGCGGTGCGTATCATCTCTTCGTGGTGTTCGGGCTTATTCGCGAGGTGTTTGAGCGTTGATGCTGATTGAATTCGCTGTTAGGCGAACACACAAAGATCGCTCTGCCCGAGACGAAACTCGGCATCATACCCGGTGCGGGCGGCACACAGCGTCTCACGCATCTTGTCGGGGTGGCAAAAGCCAAGGAACTGATCTTCACCGGTCGGCGGATCGACGGCGTCGAGGCAGAGCGAATCGGTATGTCAAATTCTCTTCTTGTCTTCCCTTCTCTTCTCTGCTCCTCTCTTCTCAGATACTATATATCACACAGTGCTGATCCCCTGTGATTTATGGTGTAACAGGTCTACTCAACATCTACGCCCCGCCACCAACCACCGCTCTGACTGCAGCTCTACTATTATGTAAACAGATCCTCACGTCGGCTCCGCTCGCCTTGACCGCTGCGAAACAAGCGATCAACGCTGCGCCGTCTCTCCCCCTTGAGCGAGGTCTGGATCTGGAGCGGGCAGTGTATAATGGTCTGCTGGATACGGAGGATCGGCAAGAGGGCTTGAGGGCTTTTGCCGACAAGCGCAAAGCGCGGTTCATGGGTCGGTAGCTACCACCTATGCTGGACTTGTTTTATCATGTTGAGCGTGCTGCCAACATAACAATTAAGTGTAATAACAGAATAAGCTAGAATGCAAGATTGGACATGGCGTTAGATGCATGGATATGATCAACAGCATACAAATAACGTCAACCTCGCAGACTAGAGCACGTTCTCGCCTCTCCGCCGCTTGCGTTCCTTCTCCCACTGAACGGCATCCTGAACCATCTTCTCCCTCTTCCTCCTCTCTTCGCTAACACCCAACGAAACAGGCGTTTCATAGACATACTCCAAGCTCGCTAGACCTTTGGCTCTCGGACCAGTAAGTGTGCTCTGGACGAAATTCAGGTGCTTGGCGTCGCTGGCCGATTGGAGTATGGGGGTGCTGGTCAATTTCGCCAGGATGGAGGAGGATGGTTGGGTATGTACGGGGACGTGAGGCATGTGCGTGTGTGGCTATAACGTTTCCATGTCAGCTTGATCTTTTAAGCAGTCCGTGCAAGTCTGAAGCTCACTTCGTAAGCTGCGCGAATGACGCCCGCTGACCAGCTCCCTAGACCCCAGTTGTACCGCTTCTGCTCCGCGTCTGCCTCCTCTACGATGATATCGGAGCGAGCAGGTCTCTCAGTCTCCTCCACGCCATTGGCCCCATTTTGCATCTCTGCGTCTCCACTCGGCGACTCTATCTCCTCGAGCTGCGGTTCGTCCATGTCCACTTCCTTCGATAAGGCGCTAGGCTTTCGCTCGATTGTCGGTCTTACGCCATTCAATCCCGGTATAGTCGAGCGACCATTGGGCACACCGCCTTCTCCCTCGGTCCTCTTCTCCACTGCATAGACCCATCCTCGGGTCCCATCCACGCCTTCGAGGATATTGAGTCTCTCCTCCCTGTACTCTCGTAATTGCGCGTCCACACGCCGGCTTTCCTCGGCTGTTCGCAGCATCCAGTCGTCCTCCGTAACGCCCGCATTCCGCAATTTGCCCTTCCACCCATGCCCGCTGCCCTCCGACCACGGATCGTTGCCAGCTCCGCCGAATTGCGTCGTCGGCCCGCCGATAGTGTAGTATGGCGAGAGGTTTATAAGCCCACGAGAATTATCGTATGCGCCCACTTCGCCTCGGGGCGGTCGGCCGGTGCCTCCGGCCTGCGCGGCGTTGTTGGCGAGCGCTTCCTCGTCGTGCGCGAGCGTGCCGGGTGTCCAGCCATTCTCCGTGCACTTTGCCACCGCTTCGTCCTCGTAGTAATCGTCCGTCACCCATTTACCATCTGCGAATCAACAGATAGATCAGCATGAAGCTATTCGTGATGTCAATTTGACATAGACCCACTCTTCACGACTCTAGCACCCATGAGCTTGTAGACGTTCCGCATCGTGACCATGGTGACTTGTCGGTGCTTCAGATTCCCTTGAATCCGCCCGATCTCTATCAGCAATTCCCTCTCCGCTGGGGTGCATGACAATTTGAGGATCTGGGGACAGCGTCGGAGGAAGGCGAGGGAGTCGGTATAACCGCATGCTCGGGCAGCGTCGATCGTGAGAGCGTAAACTCTTTGTGGATTTGTGCGGCCTTCGGATGTGAATGTGACGAGCTTGTAGTCGCGACCTTTATAGCAGTTGGCCATCAGGACACATTTTGAAAAGAAGTCTTCCATGTGACTCACCTCCCAGTAAACGACCTTCGGCGTCGACTTTGGCCTCGCCCTTCTCATCGTCTGGCAGAACCAATTCGTCGTCCCCGACCTTGTACTCCACTCCCTTGATCATCAACATCGAGTCCTCTGCTCGTTGCACTCATCAGCATATCTCCGAGGAATGGAATCAGGGAGATGACTGACGTTCATAGGAATCCATCGCAGGCTGATACGCCTGTCGCCTTCCAGCCGGGTCTTTCCTCCTGGCTGATCGGGGCGGCTCGTCATCTTCCCCTCGTTCAGCCCTCTCCCTCCGGACCTTGTCCCATCGCGCACGCGCAGCAGCTGCAGCAGCACCCTTGACGCTGAATCCACCTCTGCCTGATCCGCCGGGAATCTTTTCCCTCTTGTATGGCGAATCAGTCTTGTCCTCATCATCGTCTTCTTCGTCGTCTGCTACTGATTTGGACTGCCTAGGTCGGCGTTTTGGTGTGGACACCGAGGTGCTGGAGTCGAGTCGTACGGGGGGCTGACGACGGCGTGTGGACGACTCGGCGACTGCAAGTGACATGAGTCTATCAACCCTGCACAACGTCACTGAGCTTGTATTAGGAGACGTACCAGGCGCTTCGTCGTCGACGTCTTCGCCTTCGGCATCCTCGTCGCCGTCGTCCTCATCTACCACCTCAGCCGGTATCTCTCTATAGCTGACACTCTTCCTCAGCCGTCTATTCGGCTTGACCTCTTCTTGTTCTTCATCTTCTCCGTCGTCGACATTTGCCCGAGCCGCACCCCTACTTCTGCCTGTGCCCTTACCTCTACCTCTCCGCGCTGAGGCACTCTTGGGCTGCTCATGCACGTCCTCGTCATCCTCACCTTCAGCATCCTCCTCGTCTGCTTCTCCCAGAACGACCTCTTCTTGGGCGGGATCCTCGTCTGACTCTGATTCGGCCTTGACGACTCGACCTCGTCCGCGTTGTCGAGATGAAGATGGTTCAGCTGCAGGCGCTGCTTCGACGGGAGCCGCAGCCGCTCGCCTCCCTCGTGTTCTTGACGACATGTTGACAGTCGGACGAATCTATGCTTGACGTCAAAACGGCTTTTGTATAATGGTATTTGTAAATCCATCATGTCCTGTCAATTCATGCTCATGTTCTCCTCTATTGCTGTTGTCAACATGCGGGGCTTCGAACGACGAGACGCGCCAGGCAGGGACATCTATGCCACATAACAATATTGCCGTGAACAAGGAGCCATAACCCCGATTACGCACAGGGGCCATGTGGCATCAGGGTCCTGAAACGCGTCAATTAGGCACAATGTGTTTGTGATTTTGGTAAAGAGCAAAGAGCACAGAGATGATCGATCCATAGCGCGTCGAGGTCGTCTTGGCTGCCTCAGTCTACCGTTATGCCATTCGCTTAGTCGCTTGGCAGAGGGACACTGACAAAGAGACGCGCCTGACCTTTTGCCTTGCCTGCAATGTGCCTGTACCGGACATGCGCAGCGGCATGTGCATGGACTCATCCTTCTTGGCTGGGGTTCAAGCACAATGGCATGGCACCTTGGCAAACGTCACAACAACCCACGTAAACACAAAGCCTGGTCAAGACATGAATCCGTATAACAAAGTATCATTCATTCATTCGTTCTCTGCTCCCATCTTCGTTTCCTCTTCTCATCTGTAGACAACAACCACGACCGGCGCAGGCGTCAACACCTCTCTTATTCCCACTACCGCATTACACTCTGGACGCTAGACGGCTTCTCGAATCGATCTACGCGCAACATTTACTCAACAGACGGGCAGTATCCGTTCCTTGGAATATTAACGTTTAGTCATAAATCAGCGCAGCACCATCTAGCATCACAATCAGAATCAATCTCGCGACTTGCTTTCTGAAATAACAATCACGATCAATCAAAAGTCACAGTCGACACAACATCAGAACAATAGACAATAGATCATACATCATACATTATACATTCACTCTCGCACAGATCCCCAACACGTTCATTACAATCACATATACAAATACCATCACTCTTGGGGACACTCTGTGCAACACCACGACTGCCACCACCACCACGCTCTTTTGTCAACGCCCACGCTCATTACACGCACTCAACGATTCTCAACACCACGCTCTTCCGACTACCAACACCTGACTATCACACTGCATCTGGTACCTCCTTTGGATCAAATTACCCCTTGCCCGCAGCGCAAACGTGAAGAAAGGAGGCTATCCTGCTGGTCATCAATTGCGACCACGACACGATCACTTGATTGATGAATGATCTCGGGCTCGCGGCTTCACTCATCATCTTCGTTAAACACGACACCCCTGATTGTACATAGTCGACCGCAAAACCGCTCATAACTTATAACGAAGCAACGATAAATACAAACGACATTCAACTCATCAATCACCACTTCTCCCCCCGCCGCCACTCATAACAATGCTCGACTTTCGCAGCATTCTGGTTGTTTTGGTCTTTGCGCTGAGCCTCCGACCAGCTCGCGCTCTCTCATCATGGTACACGGAACCCGGAGGGACACCTGTCGGATCCGAAGCTGGAGATAAAGTCAGAGGCGTGAATTTGGGAGGATGGTTTATTCTGGAGAACTGGATGATGCCCACGTTCTTCGAACAGTCTCCGCTGAACGAGCAATACGTTAATGACGAGGTCAGTACACCTTTTTTGCCTCGTATGGTCCCCGCGATTTGTACTAAATGAGTGTTTTAGTGGAGTTACTGCGCCATTCTCGGCCAGGACGAGTGCCTCTCCAGACTAGAACAGCACTGGGACACGTATATCGTCGAGGACGACTTCAAACGTTTCTCCAACTACTCCCTCAACACCGTCAGAATACCCATCGGCTACTGGGCTTGGACCACGGCAGAAGACTACGAGCCTTACATCCAGGGCCAGCTGCCGTATCTCGAACGCGCACTTAACTGGTCAAGCTGGTACGGTCTGGACGTCATGCTTGATCTACACGGTCTACCAGGTGAGCTGCTTGTCTCTAATCCAATCATGCCAACAGACACTGACTGCATTCGTCGTAGGTGGTCAGAACGGCCAAGACAACCAAGGCTTCAAAGGACCCATCGAGTTCGGCGCCAACACAACCAACATGGAGAGAGCGATGGACGCGTTGGCCAATCTGACCGCACATGTGACCAAGGACGAGTTCAACGGTGTCGTCAAGGCTATCGAATTGACCAACGAGCCCTACATTCTCGAGTACAGCTCTAGCGGAATGGACTTTTACACCCTTGCCGATTTCTACGTCCAGGGCTATGCCTCAGTGCGAGCGAACGAGCACATTATAGATGGCGCGAACGAGGTCATGGTCGTCATCCACGACGCTTTCCAGGTACGTCATGCCTTTGATATATACTTGCCTGTACTGACCTACCGTACTTCGTCAGCCTCTGCTCAACTGGCAGTATTTCTGGTCCGAAGCAAGCCTCGGTCTCAATTGGACCAACTACGCGCTCGATACCCGTACGTCAGGCTTTCTATGGAGTGAAGCAGCACTGACAATATACTTAGACATATATGACGCATTCGGCACCTCGTCTTCCAAGACCGCACAGGAACACCTGGACACCATCTGCGCGCTCTCCAGCTCGATCGCAGCGGCGCAAGAGCAATTCCCCGTCATCGTCGGCGAGTTCGCACTGTGAGTGATGTGATGACTGCAAGCGAGTATCTATTTGGCTGAGCTGACGCTTGACTTGATGTTTAGCGGTGTCAACACGTACTGCGTCGACTATCAGTCGTGCTGGGGTCTCACGATCGACGACGTTATCGCCAATCTGACATCGTACGATCAGTCGCTCTGGCTTCGTCAGTTCTGGGAAGTCCAGTCGTACGTGTACGAGCTGGGAGCGGGATGGATCTTCTGGTCTGTCCACCACGAACTGTCAGTCTTCAGTCTTCGCCCTCCGTCTTCCTGCGTAGTACACGGAGCTAACTGCTTGTTGTAGAGCTGGACCGTGGAGCTGGACTCAGTCTGCTGCGCAGAACTGGATCCCCGAGGACCCCACTGAGAAGATGTACGTTGCTCAAACCCGCACTGACCCATAATGACGGCGAACGCCTGACTGACATTCCTTGGCGGTGACGTAGCTACTCGTTCAACTCGTCTCTCTCGTCGGGATGCCTGAACACCGCGAGCCCGATTGACGGGGATCAGAACCTCCCCTCGTTCCCATCGTACGCCAACAACTACACCAACATCGATATCTCCACTGTGCAGCGAAAGAACTACGCCGTCTCGTCCTCCAACTCTACAAGTAGTAACTCCACATCCACCTCGGCCAGTACGAGTAGCTCAGCGTCTTCGTCTTCGACTACTACTACGTCTTCGTCGAGCTCCGCAGCATCTAGCGGATTGGACCGGATAACGTACTTGTCGAGCTTGGCGGGAATTGGTATCGCCATCTTGGCTCTTTCTGTGACTGCATAGATCGCAGATTATACTCTTCATACCACATTTTCTATACCTTGCTTATACTGTGACCGCGCAGGTTCAACGGGACATTACGAACGGAATAGAATACAATATACTTTAGATCCATACACTTCACTACCTACATATGTCAAACCCTTGCAATTCTCATGTGTCCTACATAAGGCACAATAAGGATGGAAGGCACGAACCCAGCGCCCCGTCCTTTGGCTTTTATCTTGAACACACCACACGGTGGGCAGTCCGCTTTGTCCGATGACAACGTGGCGGTATTGCAACGTGGCATGCCGAAGTTGGCATGCTTTTTATGCTTGTGTACTTCCTCGAAAGATGGCTACCACTCCTCAGTGTAAATGGTAGCATAACAGCGGCATTGTCTTTCGACTTGAGTGTGCGTGCATTGGACGACGGGCATATGCACACAAACAGGTGTCAAAGGCTACTCACTCGGATGTGTGGACAGACATCGTATCCCGATCTGAGATACATGACAAAGGTCACGCAGTAACGGCTAGTGGACAACTTCAAGCGACTACCACCTTCTTGATTCACTGAGTCTCGCTCTGATACAGAACGATCACCCCTATCTCATTTCGACATAATCATCCCGGCTACAATTGACAGCAGCGATACAGTGAGACGAGATGGAACTGACGAAATTCGTCAATATCACTGGGACCCGACCGCTGCCCCGCTTACCACTCCCAATCACGTTCGATCAACTGCTCAAGCCCGATCCGCTATGCCATATCATGCTCTGCGAAGCGTGGCGATTCGAGTACTCGAGTGAAGAGCATTGTCGCAAGCGCGTCGAAGCGCAGAACAAGGTCATGGAGTGGGTTTTTCTTTTCCTCCATCGTCTTTCCTCTTCCCTTGCTTCCCTCTAACATCTCAAGAAGTGTAGCCATCACGCTGATCTCGCGTCATGGACGCGCTGTAGGCTCAATATGAAGACTGCTAAAGAGGGGCATAACGACAAACGCCTCAAGCTCACACGGGCACTCCAAGGCCAGCAGAACCGACACGGCACGATGGTCCTCATGGACCGCATCTGGCGCGCAATCAAGATCAACGACCCAGATACCAACGAACTACCCCGGTTCGAACCGTCGCAGTACATGGGGAGCTGGATGGATCGCGATGCCCAATTGAGCGGAGTGAGGGACGCGATCGTCAAGTCGCGCAAGAAGATGGATGCTGCGAACGAGTGAGCACGATCTCATTCCTCTTCTGCTCTTCTCCGTCTCTCTTCTCCCTTGTTCCCTAGCTGCCTCAGCTAAACTGATTGGGCAATTACTGATTCGACACTCGCTAGCTGGTGCACGCGCCTTGGCTCATTCACTAGTGGCTTGTGCCAATGTATGCATGCTCTCGCAGTTCTGTGCCCGTACACATGCGATGCGAGCTACATGTCATTCGACGACGCGCGAGGTAGCGGTCTACAAGAGCAGTAAGTAACCTATCATCTCGATGTCACTTTCCATTCATTTCCAGGTACACAAGTAAGCTGACAGTCGCTACGCTCGCAGCGAAGAACTCCTCTTCCTGAACATCTCGGCAGCGTGCACCCGCATGGCGACGTTGCGGAAGGAAGACATATTCCTGCTCTACGATCAGAAGAAGACCGACCTCTATGCCCACTGCGCAAAAGTCTCACTTGCCATGGCGAAAGGCACGCCGTTCGCCACCTTCAGCGGGCTCAGGAAACGCCACGCGAGTAAGTCCCGTCCCGTCACTTCCTCATCCTCCTCATCGCTCTCAATGCCGATGCTGAGATACTGAATACGTCGGTTGCAGTCACCCTCGCGCTGTATGCCTCGTACGCCGATCTTTTCACCCCCGAGGAAGTGTCCGAGCTCAGGGTCGAAGTGGAATACGATAAAGTCTACGCTAAGAAGACTCAGGATGCCTGGGCACACGGTAAATGCCTCGATGCGCATGTGTGCACCGTCGATATACCCGAAGACCACCGTGAACGAGCAGCTTCGCCTGGTGCTGGGTAGTCCGATCCGTACTTGATTATATACAACAATTTCTTGTCACGGCAGTCGCCGCTGATGAGGGCGGGCATAGGTGCACGCCCCGCTTCATAGAGTAGTTGATCTGAGAAATGCGCTGATTTGTACAATCTTCGTTGTATTCTACTGCCGTATGTAAATACAAACATTTGCAACGCACTGAAGCCCAAACACCGTTCTTCAAACTATGCGCTTCGCATGCATGCGTGGATCTGCAAATGCCAAGCTGCAAAGCAGGGGGAAAAAGCGCATCACCGCCCGCCACCCTCCACGCGCCACACTGAAGGAACAAAAAGCAAAAGATATACACCGTAAGGGAGTCGAACCCTTGCCGCGTCGAATAGACAAGAACATTGGAATGTTACATGGCAACGACGCATGATACCGTTTCACCAACGGTGTCGGATCGATGTTTGAGCGATATTTTCAGTAACTATATAGCGAGACAAAAATGCCTCAAAGGGGGGACAGTCGGCAGTTATAGAATACTACTTCACTATAGTCGAAGCACTTCGCTTTACACTTCAACAATTCTGCAGACTGGATTACATGCCAGTACCCAGCCGTTGACAAGCTGGTCTTTCTGTAGAGGAGACTGCTGATATACACCGACATTGGTTGGTTCATGCTCAGATAGTCTGCCAGTCAAGGCTGTGTCGCAATCTGACGGTTGTAGCCCGTACGATACGGTGGACAGCATCTCTGCTGCGTGCATTTCTGCTAGCCTTATTCGCCGGCCAAGGCCGAACAGCTGGCTTGACGCGCGACCGCTGTCTGGATTAGACTGCGGAGGGTGTGACTGCTATGTGCGCAGTGGATATATCATGTGGAACGCACTTACGTGACTGATGTCGTGACGTCACAAATCCCCGTAGCAGCTCGCGATTACTTGGCCAACGTTGGTCAATGCCCAGTTTGTGTAACTTATCTCGAGTGTTCTTCATCGACCAACTCAGGTCGACACACTTGTGCTTGTCATCGCCAAACATGTCGTACTCGCCAGCAACCACGAGCGGGACCGCCTCCCCGGCAGTAGGCGTTGACGCCTACCTGCTGTTGTCCATCGCGTACGCTGTAGTCAAGCAGGTCTACGATGAGGATACCATGACGCTCGCTCGCGGCGAACTCCGGTAAGTCATTCACTGCGCCGTGAGCTTCCACTGACCCACGACGTCGGCTCGTAGTCTCGAATGCGTCTCTCTTCCTATCCCGGCGGAGATCGGACGCCAGACGGCCAACCCGTTCTCGCCCTCTCCCACTGACCCACCCGTGCCAACTCACGATTTCTGGCTCGTCCTCAAGGTCGGCTCTACGTTCGAGCTCCCCGTCATCCCCAAGGAGTTGTTACAGCCCCAGTCCGGAAACGAGCAGATCACCTACACCCTCAAGTCACCCAATGTCCCCGACGCTTCACTCCTGATCGAGATACCGTCGCCTCGATCAATCGGCGAGATGGAAGATCTCGAGTCGTTCGAAGTACTTCTGCGGCAATACGGATCGCTCGGCGCCGAAGCGACGGCTCTGTCAGGCATCTCTACCCCGGCAGAAGGCTCCACCTCGTCACCGCCCTTAGCGCCCGAAGAGCTTCGCGGTAGGATCGTCCTCATCAACGAGGACAATGGCGAGGTAGTCGGTGAATTGGATCAAACCCTTGATATCGATGAAGATCGCAAGGTCGCAGGCGATGACAAAAATCGACCGGTGATGCTGGACTTTGGTCAGGTCATCAACGGCCAAGCAGGGTCGGCCATCAAGGTGCGCTCAGTACCTCCCGAGGAGCTGGACGACTGGATGTTGAAGGGTGCTCATACTATAAGGTGAGTCTGCACTAAGCTCTCAAACGCTGATAGCCGCAGTCGGGGCATCCTGTCCTTCGGCTCTTGGTCTACGAAACATATGATGTCGGGTACAGACAAGTTTATTCGCAACACCACCCCACGAGCAGAACCGGTCAAGATCTCGGATTCGACCAAGAACAACCTTCAACGGGTCCATGGGGCCACAGTGAAGACAGCTACGGTCACCAAATCGACGTTGGGCAAGGTTCAGGGGGTGAGTGTGGGATAGATAGGAGGGAACGTGAAACCAAACTCATATGACATACCTTCACAGGCCATCGCAACAGTTGCTGAGAAGACGTATACCCATGGCTACCAACCTGCTGCCGAGGCCTACCGCAGAGAATCCGCCTCCCGCGCGTCCCCTCGTCCCATCGTGTCGCCTCAGTCCGCGCCTCCAGTTCCTGCCAAACCTGCTTATCTGCTGGCTGGTCAAGGATATCACACGCCATCCGCACCATCCCCGCCTCCTCTACCTCCAAGATCTGCTAGTCCCAGATCAGGAACAGGTACCATACCGCCAATTGTCGCGATCCCCTCTCAAGCCGAGACGATGCTCGCCGAAGAGGAGAAGCTGGCTTCCGCGACTTACAGCAACGAGAAGGCCCCGCCATCACCACTTTCAATGGACTCTCCGGGATCGTACTCCCCCGCCTCTTCCCAAGTCCAAACCCCTGTATCAGCTCAGCCTAAGAAAAGGGGTGTGCTCGGTCGCTTGCTTCTGGCGGGTGAAGTAGTCTTCACGAGCCTGGAAGCAACAGCCCACGATCTCATCAACACTGGCACAGTTGCCGCGTCGTCCGCTGCTGGGTGAGTGCAATCCTCGTGAACTGTGCTGATATATAAGGCACAAATACGGTCAGGAAGCCGGTGACGCTACTGCCTTGCTCGGTGGTACCGTGAAGAACGTCGCAGTGGTGTACATCGACGTCGCGGGTGTTGGCCGACGAGCTCTGCTCAAATCCACGGCTAAAGGCTTCGTCAAAGCCAGAATGAAGGATGGAGAGACGATCACTCTGCAGGCGGAGGGACACGAATCCAAAGTTCAAGCTGGTGAAGTGGAGAAAGAAGGCGAAGGTATTGTCGTAGGCATGTCAGAGATTGGGATCACCTCGGGTGCCAGTGCTAGATATGGAAACGAAGATAACGTTGTCAAGAGATAGATTTAAGGTGAGTGATATTTGCCTTCGACCCGGGTGTGCGGTGCGACGCTGACGGCAGATCTAGTTTGTAGCGAATGCGCATACCGTTTGTAAGACACGATACCTTGTATGCAGCTCACGATATGTTCGGTATGTTGTCGGGCATACATCGAGAGCGAGTGCCTAATTGTGGCATCGAAGCATGCTCAAAGCTCTCTTGGATACAGTACATGCATCGCCGTTGTATAGCTGATACTTCTGATCGACAACTATCCTCACTACACCCCACTCGTAACGGATATACTGCAGCTCATAGAAGCTCTGTTACAGATCGGAACGCCACACTCTTTTTTAAATAGTCATATATCGAGACTGAACATCATTCCATCGTCAGAGCCATGGCTCCCTTACAGCTCTAATGTGTACCAGCTTCTGCAAGAAGGCAACGTGGTCCTCCGATCCAAAGCCGTGAGATCGGGCTGCCACTCCGCATGTCATTCAGCGGTGTCATCGGAAGAGGACCAACTATGCTTGGCGGCCGAAATCGGAAGAGCGTAAATAAGTGGAACGATATCCGACATCATAAAGAAGCAGCGCAATTGACAGTAGTAGAAGTAATTCGAAAAGAACAGCTGCGCTTGTCGCGGTCATAATTGCGTTATGTAATCTGAATCGCCGGTTCCTCTCGGTACCTCTCGTGATTATACTCGGTAATTACAGGGGTCGAGACCGGGATCAACGTGGGGATGACTAATCACGCCCAGTCCAGCAACTCCTGAGCAGTGACCGAGTGCTCCTGGAATCCCAACGCTAGCCGTGGCACAAGTTGTTCGGGCCCGTAGATCGTACAAAGCTCGTGGGGGGCACGAGAGTTGACATCCCGATCAAGGTGAGGCTTGCTTGCGTCATGGTCCGGGTGGCTGATCGATTACCGAACCATGTCTGACTAAGGTTTCAGTTCCTTTCGTCTGGACCCCACGCCAGCGTGGTCATTAGTCATACTCAGGCGGCTTGGCCTCAGGAACGAGAACAAACAAACAACTGATAATCGAACGTACCCCTATCACCCGTGGTTATCTACTTGCGGTCGGTTTCATTGATAATAACAAGGTTATCTACTCGTAGTCGGTTTCATTGATAATGATAGAATTGATCACTAATCGGCTAAAGTATTGCGTGGTTGCATATACAAATCACTACAAGTAGGCAAACGTTGCGAGTGGCATATACATATCACTACATGTAGGCAAGCAGTGGCAGAATGTCTGGCTCTCAGCCGCACGGAATGCATCGGGCTCTTCTCGATCCCATCCGATGTGCTGCCTGTCAGATGAGCTGGCCCACAGCTCTTCCGAGCATATAAGCAGCGCCCCCACCAGTGGCGATTTCTCTTGAGTCCAGATCGACAGAATTCTACTAACTCTTCAAGCACCGCACCGTACGACAGACACCATGTCGTTTTCAGCAATGAGTCCGTTCACAAAGGTGAGCAGAACGTTTCTGGCTATATCGATGTCATGCTGACGATCGGTGGCAGTACGTCGCTTTCTTGGCCATCCTCGTGAGTATACAGTCGTTTTCCCCCTATTAGAGCTACACTCACCCAACAGGCTCTTGATACAATAGTCAACAGCCAGTGCCCTTACAACAACGGTCGACCTAGGCACATCAGCCAACTACGCCGTCCTTGCAGAATCCGCCATCACCAATGTCCCGACTTCGTATGTCGTTGGTAATGTCGGTATCAGTCCCGCAGCATCGTCTGCCATCACTGGGTTTGCGCTTGTGTTAGATAGTAGTGGGGAGTTTGGTGAGTACGGTCGCTAGTCACCGCAAGTGCCTGCTGACTTCTTCGAGCAGCGACTTCTGCTCAGGTCTCCGGAGAAGTGACCGCAGCAGACTATGCCTCTCCCACGCCCGCCACGTTGACGACCGCTGTCAACGACATGCTTACCGCTTACAACACCGCTGCCGGTCGAGCAGCCGACTATACAAACGAAGGCGCAGGCGAGCTTGGTGGCCTCACCTTGCTCCCTGGAGTGCACACCTTCACTACTGGCGTGACGATCTCATCGAACCTCATCTTGTCAGGCGGCTGTGAGGATGTCTTCATCTTCCAGATCCCGTAAGCCTTCCTCCTGTGGCAATTCAGTTCATCGCTGACACACGGGTTCTTAGTGGCACATATGCACAAGCTGCCAACACTGCCATCGTGCTCGAAGGCGGAGTCAGACCATCGCAGGTATTCTGGCAAGTGGCTGGGACATTCACCGTCGGAGCCGGAGCAGTCGGCGCCACCTTCCAGGGTATCGCACTCGCCGCCACCCAGTTCACTCTGATGACTGGATCGACGGTTACGGGCCGTATCCTGTCCCAGACCGGAGTAGCCATCGACAACTCTGTCATCATGCAACCCACTGACAGCGACGCTGAGTGTGGCTCGTCAACAGTCACCGTCACTGCTTGTGAGTAGACTAGTTCGGTCAAGTGGGACAAAGACTGACATTCCATTAGCCGGCGCTGCTACAACGACCACTGCTTCTGCCGTTGACACCACGATCACGGAGTCTGGCGTCGTTACAACCATCACGACCACGGCAGCAGGCGTACCTACCACAGTCGTGTCTACGCTCGCCGGCACCACCGTCACCACCGTCACTACTGCCGCTGGATCGGTGACCACGGCACCTGGCGTGGCGACGACTCTGACCGTAACGGAGCCAGGAGCAGTCACCACCGTCACATCGACTCTGCCAGCATCTGTCGTCACCACTGCCACGACCATCTCAGGCGTTGCCACCACGATTGTATCGACGGTCCCTGCTAGCACGGTCACACAAGTCACCACTGCAGCTGGCGTCGTCACTACCTCTGTCCTCACTCAGACGGCAGCACCGACCACGATCACCATTACGCAACCTGGTACAGTGGAGACAGTCACTACGACTCTCCCTGGCTCGGTGACAACGATCGCTACTACCATTGCGGGCACTCCCACTACTGTCGTTTCCACCCTGCCGGCCAGCACAGTGACCACGGTCACTACAGCTGCGGGCGCAGTGGAGACCGTTACCGCTTCAGGCATCATCGTCACCGACTACATCACCACAACCGTGCTGGTACCCACCACCTACACCACCGTTTCCACCATCGTGGAGTCTGGCACCACGACAGTGGCTACCCAAGTAGTCACCGCGACTGTGACCGAATCAGCAGGTGTCGTCACCACCACGATCGTTCAGCCGACCACAGCTACTGTTCTGTCCACGGTGACGGAAAGCGCAGGCACTCAGCTCGTCACCGTTACCGAGACCACCGTGTCAGCTCAGCCTACTACTATCACCCTGCCCGCTGTCACCACGACCAGGACTCTGACCGATATCGAGACGCAGACTGAGGTGTCCACGTTGACACAGAATGGTACAACCAGTGAGTATTCTAGCCCTGTGCAACGCATCTTTGGCTAACGATTCCTCAGCCGTTCAAACATCGCTTGTCCCCACCACCGTGGTCGCGGTCACGACCGAGACACTATCAGGCAGCGTCACCGTGTCAACGATACTCGCAACCGTCACCACTGACCGCGTGGTCACCTCGACCCTGTCCGGCGGAACCTGTGAGTCGGAGTGATCATACTGCCAGAGCCCCGCTGACTCCCCCATAGCCGTGACAACCATGCTCGTTCCCACTACTGCCACAGTGGTGGAAACCCTGACATTGACTGGCCAGACGAGTGAAATCCTCTCGACAATGCTGAGCACGATCGTCACAGGCGGCAAGACAGTCACCACCGGCATTCCTGTCACCGCGACCGCGACGCAAGTCGTCACTTCCATCATTGTATCTGGCTACGACGTCAGCGCTTCGTACGCTACTGCCAGTGCCAGCGAAAGCACCGCTCAAGGCAGCGGCGCAGCAACTGTCACCGTCGGAGCGAGCACAAGTCAGGCCGGAGTCAACGCGGGAACAAGCGCTGCGCAAGCGACATCCAAGGCTACAAACGCTGCTCAAGCGACGTCCAAGGCTACAAAAGCGTCCAGCGGCGCCATGACCGTCTCTGCGACCGGGACTGGATGGTGAGTCGATATATCCGAGGTGCCGCTATATCCTGACAGCCGCTGACTCTCTATGCAGCGGATGTACCGAGACCATCTACGCTTCCGCGACCACCGTCACCGCTCCCGCCGTAACAGTGACTGTCACCGAGACTGAGACTGAATGTTCAGGTAAGTCTCATCTGTCCAATCTACACGTGTATATCAGCTGATCACACAACACAGGCTCTTCGTCTCACGCCAAATCGAGCAAATCGAGCAAATCCAGTCACACGGCTACTACCACCAGCTGGGCCGATTCGTCTGCCACAACGTCCGCCTCAACCACGACGATGAACGCCTCTCAGATCAGCGCGTCGAAGAGCTCCGAGTCGGCACGCCTGTGTACCTCGTCGGCCTCGTCTTCTGCCCTGTCGCAATGTATGGCGACTGCCATGGCTACCGTACAATCGGTCTGCGCTGCCTCCACAGGCTCATTCTCCGCCAGTGTTTCTGCTGCGTCAACCTCGGTCGCGGGTAACTCGACCGTCTTGACGGGCTCGACTTCATCAGCGACACGCATAACTAGCAGCCTGGGCGGGCTTGTGGCGGGAGTTCTGGCTATGGTTGTGTTCGTTTGAGGAGTAGAATAGTGTCGAATGATAAGATACAAAATGTAGTGTACAATACGAAGCCATGGACTTTGCCAATCAAGATAGCCTTTGTAGTCAGGCTGAGGAGTAGACAGCGTCGAAGGATAAAATACAGAACGCAGTATATACCTTCAAGCCATGGACTTTTGCCGATCCTGTTTACGGTCGTGTTGAAGACGCTTCTGCAATTGGACAATTTTGTGGAGCAAACAGCGGCGGAGGTGGCGATATCGTGAATCAGCTACACTGGTTCTGTATGTCGACATTACTGTGTGCTGTTCGTACCCCACCACAGGTCGGGTCAGAATCGCCTCGACAGATTGTGTGCACACAGCGTACACAGTACAGTATACACAGTGTGCGCCTTCCGCTGTGCGCTGTGATGTGCCAGCCTGCACACAGAAGTTGTACATCTGCATGTCGTTCGTTACACTGTTTGACGTTTTGCATTCTCGTACAGTACAGCAATACATACATGCTTTGTGCGCGTGGCAGTCGTACAGTATAGGATTGGCCCTTTTGCTCTTGCTGCTCTGCAATGACGATTCCTAAAGGGTTGATTATACTCCGCATTCCAAATGACCCAACATCACTCTGATATCCACAGATACCTTTGATCCTTATAGTCATAGACTAACCCTTCGCGACGATCCCACTCAGCTCTTTCTCGTCCGCGCAGTCTACTCCCCTCGCCCTAGCTTTCAATCTCAAGTTCCTATCATTACTGACCAAAACCACTTTCGTGGCCGCCAAAGGCGCACTAGGCATCCCAAGTAATGTCGAACGGTCGACAAAATGTTCTTGTTGGAAAGAAGCGATGTTGATGATTCTGTCGTCCATGGACCGGGCCACTGCCTCGGCGACGATGGAGGCAGGGTCGGCATTGGCATGATGCTCCGTACGAATGAGCAGGTCGGAGAGGTAGTTGCCCTTGCTTGTCTGTATCTTGAGACACAGTGAATGTGTGCGGATTCGCGCTTCGAGATAAGTGACAGCCGCCTTGGCGTTGGCTCCCAATGTCCCGGGCTCTTTGGACAGTCCGTCGAGCTCGGTCACGACTGAAGCATAGTATGTCAGCATCGGAACGAGGCACTAACAGCGGCAGCGAAGCGGTAACTCACCGGGAAGCGGTACAACCACACTCCATTGGCCACCCTCGACTAATCTTGAGAATAGGGCCAACGAGTCGAGCAGGACGTTCGTATCGAATATAAGCATTGTGTAACCAGGAACGACTTGAAGTGCTTGGCGTTTGCCACGTTTGACCTTTTGCAGTCTGGTAGGAGCGTTGAGCATCGACTGAAGCTGCTTGCGGCGATCCTGCATACGCATACATTGGATTAGTCTCATCCACGCAGTCGGCGACTTCCTGATACTCACCCGAAGAGCCGCAAGCTCGGCATCGCCTTCCTCCCCGTCTGAAACGATTTCCAGACCGTCGAACATCTCCACCTCTTCCTCGGCCCATTTCCTTCTTCTTTCGACGTCCTTTCGTCGCTCCTCCTCCGCCAGCTCTTGACGCTTCGTCTCCTCTTTCTGCTTGAGCATCGAGTCGAGCTGCCCATCCACTTTGACCTTGCCACTTGTTGGATCCAAGTTGAATCCGTCGACATGTTTCAACAGGATCCCAGTTGCCCAAGCGACTCTCTTCCATCTACGCTGATTCACCGCAACCGGACCGTCGGTCAGATCTGTCCCTTCCACCTCGTCCACGACTCCTTCGGATATGTCCACGGCGGAATCGAAATTGGCAAGAAGGACATCCATTTCGCTTTGGAATCTCTCGCCAATACGAGGCTGGGCAATCATGCCGGATGATCCTCGACTGGACGACTTGCCCTTCCAGAAGCCTCGTTCGTAGACCCTTCTCCCGACCCACTCGGAGCCTCTCACAATCCAGTCTTCAGGCAAAGGAGCGCCGGTCGCCAATCGCTTCTCCTCGATTAAGTCGATGTTGGCCGCGTTGACAAAGTCGCGCAAGCGATACCATGGCACATGAGGGGCAAGAATCGCGCCGACATGCGGTTGTCGCAAGAGGGTCGCAAGAAAGGTCAGGAAGAAGGTAATGTACGGGTTGAGGACTTGGTGGAATCCCTGAATGCGATTGGGGTGAGCAAGAACAAAGTCGAACACGGCAAAAGTGAGCTCCACCGCGTGTGCAAGTGTGACAGGTGGCGGTTCGTCAATCATCTCCTTGATGATCATCGGTGGGGCAGGCGAAGTCGCTCTTGAGCCATCACCGAAATCCACGCCGAGAGTCGGGTCGCCTCCGAGGTTCGTATCTGGCCCAAGAGGTCCCTCTCCATCCCCTTCTCCGTCCTCGTCGGCCGTTGCCGCCTGTTGCCGCCGCCTTTCAGCGCCTTCCTGAGCCAGTGCTTTCCTGATGACTCCTGCACTTGCCCCATACTGCAATACCGCGGCGACATTGATGCTTGCCATGACCATCCAGTCCACCTGGGTTATGGTGGCTTTTCGGCTCACGCCGTCTAAGCTGGCATCTTCTTCCAATCGCTCCATGTACCGCGACATCACAGCGGGAAAGTCGTCGAGTTGAATCCTCGTGAAGAACATGCCGTGCAATCGAACAAATAGGTCCATGGCGGTAGCCTCGGGCAAAGATCGCTGAGACTGGAGAGCGCTGTCGAACAAGGGAAGAATGGATTCTCGCGAGGTTGCGAACTCATGCGTGACCGTCAGACTACGGGTGGCATCAGTCAGCGGACTCAACAAGTAAGTGAGGAAAATCACCTTTTAACAAAGTGATACAGTGCTATTCCCTCCTGGCCTTTGATATCCCGACACAACAACGCAAGATGATGATGCAATCTGCCTTCTCCTGGCTTTTCCGTGATGCCCATGGTGTACCAATCCCTAGCCGTGGTCCGCCATGTCTCCTTGTCTTCCACGTCCCAAGCCTGGGCCACTTCTGCGCCGATACTAGCTCCCGAAGGAACAGGCGGCTCGTCATAGTCATCCACCTGCGCGTGTTGAGACGTCGCCGTCTGGCTGCTGGATCCCTCGGACACATGGGAGGCAATCGCCATCCTGTATCTGGCGAGGTCACCAAGTGCCTCGATCCACGCTGTGCGAAAGTTGGCCAGCGCTTGGTTCTCTAACAATTCCGTGTAGAAGCGATACGCATCGTACACTACGTCAGTGAGAAGGTCCAATGCCGCAGGCTGATTCGACATCCAAGCGTGGCGGAGACGCTCAAGAATGAGGTGAAACCCTGTCTGCCATAGCCGAGAAGGGATGTTATATTTCACCGAGAGCTGGTGATAAGACGAGGGGACAAGAGGGTCATAGAGGGTGACTAGGAAATTGTCGTGCATTTCCGCGAGTCTAGGACGAATTAGCATCCGACTTGTGTTTTTACACTCTCTGAATGGCACTCACTGCTTATGCTTCGCGATAAGGTCAACCCACGCTGCCGCGTCATCGGCCGTAGACCTCGGCGTTCGCGAGTAAGCGTTGGCAGGCTTGTCGAATAAGACGGAGATGCCTGCCTCGGGATCCAGAGACATCAACCGGTGCATATCGATCAGTTCCTGCTCGAGCTTCTTGATGCCGTCGTGAATCTCCTTGAGGATGGGCTTTACTCCGGTATCGCTATCCGGATGTCAGCTGGTCTCGCAGTCTGCATGACATTTTCGTCCTTACCTCTTGCCCTTGCCCCTTTCGCGATCCTTGAAGCTCTCGCTCCCTTCGCTACTTCTACTCCCCTTACTCTTCGTGTCCGACTCCTTGCGCCTGCTTGGTACACTTCCACGCTCACTGCCTTCTCGTCTCCGTCTCCTCTCCCTCTCTCTATCGGCTTCTTCCTCATGCGAGCGTCCATTCGCGGTTCGTCTTAATAGCAGTCTGGACGCGGCACCACCGGAATCGCTATCAACGTTGGAGGGTGGAGTCGGTCGAGGAGAAAATTGATGTGGGTCATGTACAGAAGGATCGAACAGCTTCCTAACTGGTCCAGGGACTTGACCGGAGCCATCTGCGCGGCGGACCTGCGAATCAACCCGTTGACGCCGTTGACGATCCTCCACCTGCGGTTCGGGCAGACGAGGTGAGCGATCTAAACGCTGCGATTGCGATGCGGCCGGTCGCGAAGGGTCGAACAGAGCACGCTGTGGTGCCGGCCTATCTGTACCGCGACTGTATTCATCGATATCAGGCGGTGGCTTCAGCCGGTGACTGGAGTCTTGCGGTGCCCTTCTGTGCGAGGTAGGTCTAGCATGTCAGCCAGGGACGCCGACGAAGCTACTCACGAAGATGGTGGTCTTGCTGGTAGCCCGTGAGCAGCGTTGCTCCGCCTAGCTCGGTCAACTTCGGAATATGGAGCAGGGGAGACTGTCAGACCGCCTCCACCAGCCGCACTGTCGACGGCTCGGCGAGATCCTCTGCATCCGCGAATTGGATGAGCTGGACGGCACTTTCCAATGGCACACACAGAAGCTCACCTTGGATTGCCAGATGTACTCGAGCCGTTGCCATTGGCATTCTTTCGCTGAAGCGCTACAATCTTGCTAGCGAGATCATCGTTGTTGGTGAGGGGTCGCCTAGGCCGTGATGGCCCAGCCAAAACGGGTTCCTCCATGTAGTGGAGGACCGAAAGTTGCTAGAGCAGAGAGCTATATGGCCATGATAAAAGCGGCAGTCTTGCAATAGCGACTGCGGGTGGGAGGGCAGCGAGCGTGGTGAGGCAAGCGAGCAATGATGTTGGCGGTGAAAGGAAGAGTGACTAACTTGGGTGATTGAGCAAGCGAGATGAAGCACTGATGATGCTGATGGCAAGATGATAGAAGCAGCAGACGGTAGCCTATTCTGTGAAGGTAGCTTTATGTAGACCCGTAGGTGACAATTGTGTGAAAGATGTGACTGCGCAAGTGGGCAGTAGCGTATACGCAGAGAAGAGCAGCGGGCGCAGTCGACAGCGAGTAAAGGTAAAGCATGAAACAGATTATCCGAGTACGGGGTCACGTGTCTTGACATGTGATTTCGGTTTCTTGTTGCATTACAAAACAATATTGTAATCAGACGGTGAGCTGATTACGATTTATGATGTAAACGCTTCGTAATGGAGAGCTGTGCAACGTCATCCTCATGATTTTGTATGTCTTGATTTTTGATTTGTTTTCGTCTTGTCTTTGTCCATCTTGTCTTCCTCGTCTAGTGACAAATCCCCTTCATTACAGTCCCTGTCAACCAACCAACACCATGTCGAAGAAGGTGAAAGATACCCAGTTCTACGACATCCTCGGCGTCGCGCCAGAGGCGACCGAATTAGAGTAAGCGTGCTGTTGCAGCTATCATGCTATCATCCGTGTGCAGCGCCTTTACTGACTGGTGCATGGCTGTTCTCACAGGCTCAAGAAGGCATACAGGAAGAAAGCCATTCAGGTAAGCGCTTATACCCCTCTGAGCGTTCTACGACTGACCCTGTGCTGATCTCGATTCACAGTACCACCCGGACAAGAACACCGCCCCGGATGCCGAGCAGAAATTCAAGGAGATCGGGTGGGTAGCTTATCTGTACCGAGTTACCATCTATCCAGCACCGCGCACCAATATTCCCAACATCGCTGACATTCTCACTGCTTTTAGTGAGGCATACCAGATCCTCTCCAATGCGGACACACGAGCATTCTACGATAAGGTCGGGAAGGATGGCATGAGTCGTTCAGAAGAGGGCATGCAGGATCCTCAAGAGATCTTCTCTAAGATCTTCGGTGGAGGTGAGTGAAGAACCTCGTTCAATCCAGCTGCTCAGCTGCTGACACACGACGCAGAGGCTTTCTTCGACTATGTCAGTACACCGTCCTTGTCCAGATAAACCCGTAAAACTGACTCAAATGACTTGCTGCAGATCGGCGAGATTGCTCTTGTCAAAGGTCAGTTCGCCATGTCCTCTGGCATGCAGAATTAACTGAACCCATTCATTCCAGATTTCACTTCGACTATGGACGTCGTGATGACTCCCGAAGAGCGAGCCGAGATGGAAGCTGCCAAAGAGGGCGGCGAGGCCGGAACCACGGCTACTGACGGCGAGCCTAGCACCGCGACTGCCACCGCCACCGATGGCAGCGCCGCAGAGCCGTCAGCAGTAGCAGAAGAGAGCAACACCTCTCTTGCGCATCACTCGTCGTTCAGCAAATCAGCCCCTGCTTCCACTTCCGGCCCAAGCGCGTCAACTAGCAGCGATACGCTCAGCAAGAAGGATACTGCCGCCGGCAAGGACAAGAAGGGCAAGCCGAAGCTCACTCCGGAGCAGAAGGCTCAGCTCGAGGCGATCGAGAAGAAACAAGAGGATGAGCGGAAGGAGAGGTGAATAGGATTAATTTCGAAATTTGCAACCGTATTAACGAAACCCGTTATGTAGGATCCAGGCTTTGCAAGACAAGCTCATTCAGCGAATCCGACCATTTGTCGATGCCAAGAACCCAGGTGATATCAACGATGCCGAGACAAAACTTTTCGAGGCGAGGATACGGACAGAAGCAGAGGATCTCAAGCTAGAGTCGTTTGGCGTCGAGGTCAGTATGAGAACCGCTCTGTGCATTCTCATCATGCAACTACTGACATACCACAGATGTTACACACTATTTCTCAAGTATACATCACGAAGGCAGGCAACTTTGTCAAGAGCAAGAAGTTCTTTGGTGGTGGCTTCATCGGCAGACTAAAGGAGAAAGGTGGGATGGTCAAAGAGGGTTGGGGACTGCTTGGTTCCGCGTGAGTCATCATCTTCAGGATGGAAGGAACATCGACTGATGTCGCCTTCGATAACAGAATTGGCGTTCAGAGCGCTATGGAGGAGATGGAACGGCTCGAAGCGAAAGGCGATGCTTCCCCTGATGAGTTAGAGGCCTTGGCGGCGGAGGTATCGAGCAAGATGCTTCTGACCACGTGGCGCGCGACCCGGTGGGAGGTCATCAATGTGAGTTTGCGGTGTAGTGGTATCAATCGTCGCTTCATGCTGATTGCTGTGCTATCCTCAGGTACTCAATGCTGTCGTGGACCGCATACTTTACGACACGACCGTCTCCAAGGAAATCACGCTCAAACGGGCAAAAGCAATCTTGACCATCGGCGGTATCTTCCAGAACGTGCAGGCCGACGAGTCAGATGACGAGCGAAGAGAACTCGAGCGGTACGTACCGAATCACCGTGTGAGGAACAATGAGCTGATTACAGATCCGTGTAGTCTGGTCATGAACGCAGGGAAGAAGAAGACCGACGCGAAGAAGGAGAAGGAGAAGAAGGAGGGCAAGGGTTGGGGATGGGGCAAGTCAGCGACTACGCCAGACTCGACTTCAGCCACGCCTGCCACGGCACAAGCGTCTCCTGCGTCCACAGCAGAGCCAAAGGTTACTGCTTAGTGACGTGACTTGTCAGCTGGCTAAACTTGTAGATGCGGATAGAAGGGATGATGTGTGTTCTCGACTTGTTTAATGTTATTTAATGCTGGGTGATGCATAGACTATCACGATTCACTTGATAGGCGCTGTGTATATAACGGTTGCTAAGGAATGCTGTTGAGAGCTGATTGTCTCATTGTTCGCTGTCCAATACTCTACTTATTGATGTACCCCTTATCCACTTCACTTCTTATCGCTCTTGCCCCTGAAGTATAAAGTATTCAGCACCGGTCAAACCTCTTCGAGGACGAGACAACTCACAGGCCCATGAAGTTATTGAGCAATCCAAGGAAGCTCTCCCTGTTCTTATCCTCGATCTTGCTCGTGACTTGCTGTTCGAGCTCTTTGTTCCTGTTCTCCTCTGCGTTCTCCCGCACAGCCCGCGAGCTGGTCTTCCTCTTGTTCCGCCTGTGTTTCCGCCACTTGTACAATCCATATAATAGCAGAACCAACCCCGCAATGCCAGCGACCACTACGCGCCATCATCGTCAACATATAGTCAGCAAGTGCAAGTGCAACTGGGTCATGCTATCCGACGTTGACGGCTCCTACAGTATCGATGTCAGATGTCAAGGGCGGTAACTCACCTACGCCTGCTTTCGCGCCGGTCGAAGCGGTCAGCCACCAGCTTTCGGCTTCATCTTTAACATCATCGTACGTCGACACATCGTCATCGTCATCGTCGCGGCTTCGTAGGACTGCAGTGGCAGTCGTAGGTCTTGTTCCTGTTGCATTTCCAGTAGTATCGAGAGGTAAGGGCGAAGCATGGACCGAGCATGCTCTGTTCAAGAGGTAGTGGAGGAACAGCAGCAATGGAAGATAGGGAGAAGCTTGGAGCATTGTGGCTGTCGGTAAGGAGATGGCGGTATATAACCCCGTAGTGGAGGCCAGTGTTATATAGTGGTCTCACTCGATATCAGCTCGATCCAGTGATTTGGAGCGACATAAGCTCAAGTCGCAAGTCAGTCCGGATCGATCAAGAGCGATAAGTACTTTTGCAGACTGTAGACGCTGTTCGATATGACCGCTGCCGTGGCATAACGGATGGAGTTAATGGTCGTCAGTGACTGTAGGCCAAAGGAGGGCTGGGACAAGGTCAACGGACGGCTGTCACGTCTCAGCGACGAGACGAGAGATTGGTGAAAGGATATCTATCAGTGAAACGCCTCGCAACTCTTGAGCGGAACTACGTGTGAGCTGCGCGGTCAGGTCAGATTCACACATAAGCAACGGCGAGCAAAGCCATAGTATACCAGACCCAGGCTATGATCCGGCCTCGCTCAGACAAATAAGAGGAGAAAGATAATCGTACATACAATCACTCTATCCGTATCTGATATAGTACAGGGTATCTTGCACCCGGGTATACTCGGTCGCTCCTCCGTCCTCGCCTGGCAACTCATCGTTTAGCCTGTCCCTGCGCTCCCTGCGCTGCTTGTGCGCCCGCATTACCAGTTATTGACGTAGAAGCAGAAGCTGATTCGCCGCCGTATGGTAATCGGACGAGTTGCGGTAGGGGTTCTTCGGGCTCGTCCTCCCCGTTGGGCGAAGCTGCTCGTTCTGATGGTTTGTCTGCGATAGTCGGCTTTGTCAGCTCATGTGTATCAAGGAGAAGATGCTGGTGGAGAGAGTGGAAAGTCAGAGGCGCGGCTCACCGAAGAGGTTGAGGATGGAGAACACATGCGGCCAATTTCTGAGCACCCCTCCGATGGCTGCGACAGCGGAACAGACGAACGAAATCATGAATCAGCGTTAGTCCACCGTGCACCATCATGATGCATTTGATACAATTTGATGTGATGATGAGATAGCACGACGACGCACCTTCCCCGCCATCAGCCATAATATGGCTCATCTCAGCCAGCTTCTCCACTCGTTCCAACAGACCCGCGGAGGCTTCTCTCAAAGCCTGTAATCCAGCGTGTTCCTGCTGTTTCTGATACATCACTTGCAGCGATGGTGGGAGCGTCGATACGTTTGGTGGCTGTGATAGTCGGGACATCGTGCTTGTTACTGTGTACGCGTATGTATGTGAGTGCTATACGAGATGTAATTGCGATGTATTGATGCCCAAGATTTGTTGTTCTGCTCTCTCATGTCTTCTTCTGCTTTGACGCGACCCGCTGGCCGATGTCACGTGACCATTTCTACCATGTTGCCACTACATCTTACGTCAATCGTAAAAGACCATATCGAGCATAATGCACTATCGTTTGACTGGCACTCATCTATACACCTTGTACATCGCTTGATACACAAACGCTGAGCGGCGAGGCGCTGCGTCTATTGTGCGGCTGTGCTCCTGTGTATACGGCGTCCGTGCCCGACGTCCGACTTGACACTCTTGTTACCCGCGGACCGTAGCGTCGCTCGTCGAGATGGGTGTCAAAGGTCTATGGTCGCTCCTGAACCCCGTAGCTCGACCTGTACAGTGAGTCGTACTTGGGCCGCGTATGAACGCTGCATGTCAGTCGGCTGAACACTCGATCAGGATCGAGCACATGGAGGGCAAGCGACTGGCCATCGACAGCTCTATCTGGCTATACCAAGTGAGCTGTACCGTAATAATCGACGTGAACATACAGCTCATCAGTATCAGTTCCAAGCGACTATGCGAGACAAAGATGGCCGAGTCCTAGTCAACGCGCATGTATTAGGTGCGGCGGGTCGTATATCCTCTTATTTGGTCTTCAGCTCACATATTCTGCTTCCTCAGGTTTCTTGCGGCGGATAAATAAGCTATTGTTTCACGGTATTAAGCCCGTATTCGTCTTCGATGGCGGAGCACCAGTCCTCAAGCGCTCTACCATCGTGCGTACTTTGCTCCTCATCCCGGCAGTGTCCTTCAAGACCGTTCGCTGATCACAGTACTCATAGGCCGAGCGAAAGCGGAAAAAGGCTGGTGCGGCTGCCAACCACGCCAAAATGGCCGAAAAGCTCTTTGCGGCACAAATGCGGCGGGAAGCAGTCAAGGCGGCTCAAGCGTAGGCCTGATGTCTTTAATATGATGAAAGACATACTGACGCGTTGTCTGCAGGGCTGAAGAGCAAAGAGCTGCTAGAAGCGCAGTAGCGGCGTCGCGATATCCGGATGAAGCGGGAGAGCAAATAGCGGAGAACGCGGTCTACCTTGAAGAGCTCGAAGGTCGGCCTGGACCATCTCGTCCCAGACAAGAGGAACGTGCAGTTTCCGTATCCGCCACTGCACCGGGAGAAGTCCCTACCGATCCAGAGAAACGGCGGAAACACTTCAAGAAGCACGACCCGTACCGACTGCCCGAAACGACCATGCCTTTAGCCTCAACCTCGGACAAGCCCGACGCGCGACTAGCGACGGAGGAAGAGCTGAAGCAGTTCATCGACGAGGTGCATCCTGGCGATATCGACGTGGAGTCGGCAGAGTTCCGCGCTTTGCCCACGGAAGTGCAATATGAGATCATTGGCGATATGCGCATTCGATCGCGCCAGCAATCCCACCAGAGACTCGCCAGCATGCTGAGAGCCGCCCCGACCGCGCTGGACTTCTCCATGGCGCAAATCAAACATCTCAGTCAGAGAAACGCGCTCACTCAGCAATTGCTCACGGTGACGGATATGGTCGGCAAGGCTCATTTGACCATACCCGTCAGGATCGCGGCGGAACGGAATCGAGAGTACGTCCTGGTCAAAAGAGGCGAGGACGAAGGCGGTGGTTGGGCATTAGGTATCAGAGAGGGCACAAAGGAAAAGCCTATAGTCCTGGAACCGGAAGAGCCCAAAGAGGAATCGGAGAGCGATGACTCCGATTACGACTCTGGTGTCGAGGAAGTCCCACAGTAAGCGAAGGCTGACTCAACATATACGACACTGCTGATGATTCGCGATTCGCACTCTAGTCCACAACAAGCTGCCATGGACGCAGATCTGAAAGAACACCGACGGCGAGAAGTGCTCGAGGCTATCGCGCGACGCTATGCGCCTCCCAAACCGGCCCGGAAATCGCTCGATATAGCCGTGAGGCCATTCGGTAACACGCGCAAACCCAACTCAAGACCATTATTCGAGCCTCAAGAGGAAGAAGAGGAAGAGCAAGAGGAGGAGGAAGCGATCACGCCGACAGCGCACGACGAAGCTCTGGCTCTGGCTTTGCAGCAGGAAGAACTAGGATCGGACGAAGAGGTCGTAGATGAGGACTTGGCCAAGGCTCTAGCTTTGAGCAGAAGGGAGAAGGAGAGGGAACGGGAGAGATCTAGATCACGGTCTACTCCCGCGGACAACGGTGCTGAGAATCGAGACGCAGAAGAAGACGAGGATATGGAAGAGGTCTCGCTCGTTCCTAGTGGTCGGAGTACCCCCGTCGACTTTTCCGAGAGGACCACCCCTGTCCCTGTCGAAGATGAGGACGAAGAGGAAGAGGAAGACGAGTTTGAGGAAGTGTCTACGCCGCCCCTCCCGGTCCAGACAAGCGCTTTACCGGTCGTTCCTCAATCTAATGGGCGTAAAGAACCTGATCAGCATCCTCATGACGATGATTTCACCATGATACCTACGGAGACGGCCAGCTCGTCCTCACGGTCGCCAATATCTCCAGCCATGCAGAAGCCTGCCGCAGTCAGCTCGGTGCCGATAGCAAAAGCAACGGCTGACCCGATAGTAATCGATGACGATGACGAGAATGTGGAGTTCATTCCGGGGGCAACTATCAAGTCATCAGCGGTCACTCCACCCATCAGCCCTATCCAGCACGAATCAGTTCCACCAAGCCAAATCAAAGAGACCGCAAGACCACCTGACCGTCAGCCTCCAGCGAAAGTGCTCCCGCCATCTCGCCCAAACGCCATCACGAGACTGCCATCAGCTACGATCAAACCTTCGCCGTTGCGAATGGTCACTCAGCCAGCCTCATCGCCAGTGACAATGTCTTCACCGGTGTCGATGGACGACTTCGAGGAGGTTGTGCCCTCCCTGCTGCCCGTACCGAGTACGGATAATCGCTCCGCCCTGCCTTCGGCCCCGCTTGATGCGCCTGCACCTGTACCATCAATGCCAGCACCTGTCGCTGGTCCCAATTCATCGCTTTCTAGACCTGCACTCCCTGAGCCCAGAAGAACTCTCTCCGCGACCCCTTCCGACTATTTAGAAGCCTCGACAGAAGAGGATTCCCCGGCACCCTCGCGGCGACCGGACACATCGTTCGATACCGACGACGAGGACGAAGGCCAGGATGATTCTCGCTCGATAGAATGGTCTGCATCTCCGCCGCCTATTCCCAGACCGGCCTTACAGCCCGCCAACTCTGCCTCCACTATACAGTCGGAAGTAGAGGAGGAAGATGGTGATATGGCTCCGGCTGATATGGTGGCGGAGGAGGACGATTATGCGAGGTTTATGGCGCAGATCAAAGGCAGGAACCTGGATGAAGTGCGGAACGAGATCGACGATGAGATCAGGGTGTTGAACTCTGCCAACAAGGTGGCGATGCGTGATTCGGACGAGATCACTCAGTCGATGATCATGCAGATCCAAGTGAGTCCTCTACTTGCACTTGCGGATCAGCGACGCGCGGATGACAAGGCGCTGACGAGATTGACAGACTTTACTACGACACTTTGGTATACCGTACATCACTGCGCCGATGGAAGCCGAAGCGCAATGCGCCAAACTTGCCGAGTTGGGCTTAGTGGACGGGATCATCACGGACGATTCGGACGTGTTCCTCTTTGGCGGCGTACAGTGCTTCAAGAACATCTTCAACGACGCGAAATACGCCGAATGCTTCTTATCGTCTGACCTGGACAGGGAGTTGTCCCTCACGAGAGAAAGACTGATCAGTCTCGCCTACTTGCTCGGAAGCGATTATACCATCGGGCTACCAGGCGTCGGACCCGTAGTGGCGCTGGAGCTCTTGGCCAACTTCCCTGGAGAACGGGGGTTGGAGCAGTTCAAGGAATGGTGGCTGAAAGTCCAGAGAGGCATCGACAGCGAGCTTGATAGTAGCACCAAATGGCGCAAAAGCTTTGTGAGTCAGCTTTGACCCATAAATGAGAGTTCAGAGGTTGATAAGCTGATCTTGTGATATCAGAAAAAACGGCATGCGACAAGTATATACCTTACTTCAGATTGGCCGAATTCCCTGGTCGTAAGTCGTGCTCTACGCATGTGGTCCGCGCACTAAGTGCTGAACTTGCGCAATGCTATCAGCGGGAGGCGTATCTGTATCCTACCACCGATGAGTCGGAAGAACCGTTCCATTGGGGTTTCCCAAAACTGTCTGCATTGAGAACGTGAGTGCACCTGTCTCAGGGATCAGAAAACAGGAGATATATTGATGGTGATTGCCCAGATTCCTGCACGAGGAGCTCTCTTGGTCGATATCCAAAGTCGACGACGAGCTTACGCCGATCGTACAACGCATAGCTAGGCGAGGCAAAGTGAGTAGATCAAGCTGTGCTTTGAATGATCTCTCGGAATGGACGGCTGACACAGTACTTGCCTGAACAGAGCGGAGCATTGCATATCCAAGCTACCCTCGACCCATTCTTCGATACGTCCTTGAGAACAGGCAACTTTGCACCTCGACGCCGCACGACCGCGAACGTAAGCAAGAGGTTGATGTCCGTTTTCAAGCTTTACAGAGAAGCGGAGGCGGCTATCAAAGGCGATCGCGTCGAGGGCTGGGCTGAGATGATGAGTGGGCTGGATGAGGAAGATCCCAAAGGCCGCGGAACGGGCAAGAGGAGGCAGATGTCCACTTCGACCTCGGCGTCGAATTTGACTCTGGTCAAAGATGATGATGCCCCGCAAGGGCAAGCGGGTACAGAGGCAGAGGCGGAAGCGGCATCGGATCAGGCGGTGGTCAAGAAGAGGAAAATTGGGGGAGGGCGGAAACGGACCAATACCAATTCCAGCATCGGGACTGAATCCGTCGCGTCGAGCGATGGGAGCGCTACCAAGCCTGCTAGAGGCAGGAGTACGTCGAGGGGTGCTGGCGCAGGCGCAGGTAGAGGAAGAGGACGAGGAAGAGGAAGAGGAAGAGGTAAAGCCAACTCCGAGGTGATCGTGGTGGAAGATATTTGATTCAACTGTTGTTCGAACGGCAGTGGGAAGGTTGTGTCCCTTACTTGGGCATGTTTGTAGCATTATCAGCATGTATCGCATTAGCATTTTGAGCGCGTTGCGACCTTGATGCCCAAGTCAATTAGTCAATATCACCGGAAACGTCAGCTGGGGCTATAGCAGACTCGCAATCGAACTCGTTGCACTGGCTGCACGCGCTGCATGAGAACAGAACAAAGCACTACTCCTCGTCCACCTCCTCTGCTCTAGCGACGACCTGCCCGCCCAACTCCTTCTCCAGTCCGCCGTAAGGGTATGATCGAGCAGCCACTGGTCGTTCGGGACGGGTCTTGATCAGCCCGTACGCGACAATGGCAATGCCGGAGAATGCGAGTGCGATCTGTTACGGTTCGGTCCATTAGCACGAACACGTTTTGGCAGAGACAGTTATGCGGATCATGATAGCTCTGGAAGAGTTCTGAAAAAGTCGAGAGTAGGGGATGCGGAGAGAGTGCAAGAGTGCAGGTCGATGCAGAGCGACACGACTCACCTGGAACAAGGCGCTAGAACCGGAAGTCTTGTGTACGTCAGGTCCCCACATGCCCAGAACGTCCTCTGACTCGTGTATCTGCGATAATAACAGACGAGCATAAGTACGAGTACTAACCACCACTGAATAGCTCGTCAGGAAGAGGTGTAACGCACCACCTCGCCAAAGTTCTTTCGCTCTTGGCGGTCCCACCAGCCGAACGGTTCCCGCTTCTGAATCGTGATATCGGGAAGTTGGGGATAGCCGTTCACTGCGACGTCGAACGACAAAATATATCATCGAGAAGGCAGGTCAGCTGAGGGTCGACAACGCATATCCCGTGAGGGTTCAGCTGGTTCGCAGATACGCACACTGCGGATCAATCTCTTGCCCCGGAGTCAAGTTCTGCGGGACGAACTCGGTCATTGCGCTCTCCCTTGGCACTTGGGTGACGGAGGGCGAGGCGGCCGTCGACGCTAATCTGCAAGCGCCCATTCGGGGTGCGGATGCCGCTGTCGAGGCGGATGGCAGGCGCCGTATAGCAGCGGATCGGAGGGCAGGGCTGAACATCTCGCTGTGTGTCGCGTTGGTGAGATCTGGTATAGGAAAGGTTGCTCAAATGCAGTAGACGATGCTGTTGGATATCAGCGAGTGAGCGGTGGATGCAGTGGATGCAGGTGCAAATGGACGAAAGGGATTGGGCAGGCATTTAGGCGCAAAGCCCAATACAACCTATTTAGGCTCGAGAAACAGCTGATCAACAACGCCTGAGATAGGCACGCCGCGCACGTCTCGCATTATGTACGAGTAGTGCGAATTATGACTTTTCGAGTTGATCATCAACATCAACGTTGACATCTCCTCATATCCTCCACCTACACCTTGCTGATCTCACTATCATCCTATCAATCCATCACTAGACATATCTATCAACCCCTGGGACAACCGGACGACCGGAGATCTAGTGTGACGCCTTAGAGTTATCTAGCGTTGCGCGGGGATGCAACGACATTCATAGCGTACTATCGAGGCGCGAGTCCAGGCGTTGCCTCTTGTCTTCTTGTCCAGCACTTCTGAGAGGCAACTCTTTGTAGACAATCTACCGCAATGTCGCTTCGACTACGTACGTATCAATCTCACACGCTCAATGTACCTTGCTGACCCGTAAGTATCGCAGCCAGCCAGAACAAGTTCAAGCCTACCGCTCGACCAGGGGTCCGCAAACCCGTTGTCCCCGCTAGGTCGTCGACGGCACCCAACGCCGCGTCAGGACAACCGCCATCTGGGACCGCGAGTCAGGATGAGGCCGCGCGCGCATCTTCACAGCTTGCTAAAGCTGCTCCGGCTGGCGGACCGGTCCCATCGCCCCAACAATCTATATCCCAGACACTACCTCCTGCGTCTCAATTGATCACTCCATCTCATCAACGCGCTGCGTCTTCTCTACCCCATCCATCGCCATCTCCACAGCTTGCAAACTCCCAATTACCATCATCTGGCCTACCGCCCAGTCTTGGCGATTCTCAAAGCGAGAGCGCGAGACCGAGCGCGCCGAGCGTGCCGAAAGCTATCTCTTCCGCTCAAATACAACAAATACGGCGACAGTCCACTTCCCCTACCAAATCGCCCACTCCGCTACCACCCATCACCGCCGAATCATCCACTGCCTTACCCACAGCTTCTCCTGTAGCCCCTTCGACTCCCTTGCCTCCGCCATCATCCTCTCGACCACCGCCGTCGTCTAATGCCTCCTTACCGCCGCCTTCCACTGTACGAGAATCAACGCCGCGGTCCGGCGGGCTGTCTCTCCTCGCTGCAGCAAGAGTCCAGGCCGCGGCCGGACCCTCGAGACCGTCGCCGGGCAGCATCAAACGTGGTTCGTCGCGTGCGCCTTCCGTCACACCCCAGCCGGGCAGAGCACCGTCCGTCACGCCCCAACCGCAATCGGCACCTCCAGTCACACCTCGGCTGCGCACACCTTCTGTCACACCTCAGCCTCCACCGTCGTTCGGCTTTCCTCCAAGTCTCGGCACCTCATCGCAAACCGGACTGCCGCCGATGCTTGGAGTCAGCGGAAATGCACGAGAGCGGTCAATGACACCCGCGCAACCGACTGATCCCGCTGCGCTAGCTGCACTTGCGGTGGCGAGTATACAGCCAATCTCCAGACCTCCCGCGTATGCAATAGAGAAGCCTGCGCGAAGAGTGCGCAGGCGCACGACCACGAAGAGAAAGTCGCCAGACGAAGGAGAAGGGGCGGATGGGGATGCGGCTGCGAGACCCAAGAAAGCCGCGCGGAAGACTGCACCACGGAAGAAGCCGCGTGATCCTTCCGAAGTGCCTTCGGATGAGAGGCAGACGAGCGATGAGGCGGAGTCGGTCACCACTACTGTGAACGGGACGTCAACGAACAAGAAGGCGAAAAGCACTAAGCAGCCTATTCGCATTCGACCAATCACCGTCTCTCAGATCTCGCTGGAGGATATCCAACCCAACGAGATGGTGGGCGATAAAGTCGACGAAGGTTTTGTGACTATGGGAGATCTCGCGACGATCCTCGCTGCACAAGGCAAGGTGTCTCAGCGCGCCATCAAGATTGACGAGCTACGCCGAACCGAGGACATCAAGAAGCGGCAAGCGGCGGAAGCACGCGCGGCGCAAGCGTGGCGCAGAAACCAAATCAAGAGGCGCAAAGTCCGCATGACGAAGAATGCTGACCGCGTCAGGCGAAGGATAGAGCTGGAACAGCTAGGCATGAACTCGGAAGACGTCTCGCAGGATGAGGACGACTCGGAAGAAGAGTTCGAGCCAGAGCCAGAGAGGTTGACTCCGGAATCGACTCCAGATCCGGATGCTCCACCCGCCATGCATACCCAAGCTGGGGATGATGCTGAGGACGATGAAGCGAGGAGTGATTACGGAAACGAGGATGGTGGAGGGTGGGGCAACGCCAAAGGAGGCGATAATGCGGAGGGACTCTTCTTGTCAGGAGGAGACGAGCTGGAAAGTCATGCAGATCTGGACTTGTATGCCGGTTTGGAGGAGCAAGCAGTCGGCGGGGATGCTGCGGAAGACGAAGATCCAGAACTCGCCGATCTCCGCGCGGCGGGCTTCATCGTCACTCAAAACGATGCTCAGGGTGATGGGGACGCAGAAGGGGCAGATGAGGGAGAAGACTACGAGTATGACTGGAACAACGATGAGCCAGATATCGATGCGTATCGCGACTCTTTGGAGGAACGGCGTCGTCGTATGTGGGAGGAGAGGGATGATCTGCCCATCGAAGAAGTGGATGACGAGACAAAGTTCATCAATAGCGGATCTTTTGCGAAGAATATCAGACCGCAGAGGTGGACACCGATGGAGACCGAGCTGTTCTATCAGGTGCGTTGTTGTTACAGGCGATGTCACAGACGATGTTCAGTGAAATGGATGCTGATCAAGCTTTTGTTCCTGTGTCTAGGTGCTCGAGGAGACTGGCGAGAATTATACTCTCATGAAAGCCTATTTCCCGGGTCGAAACATCAAGCAGCTCAAGCTCAAGGGACTTCGCGAGAACAGGATCAACCCAGAAAAGATGACCGCGGCGATCATGGCTCGGAAACCTCTAGGTGTGTACGGTCCTGCATCTCGTGTAACTTCAATCCACTGACTCTTATTTGTTTGTTTAGACAAGGAGTATCTGACTAAATCAGCTGGGTACGATCCTGATCGAGCGTGGGATAGGGAAGAGGCGTTATTCGAGGAAGCGCGGCAGGACGTTGAGAAGCTGCGAGCAGGGGACGGCACGGCGGAAGGCGAAGATGCAGCCGAGGACGGAATCGATGCGGACGCAGATGCAGATGTGCACGGCGGAGAGGCTGGGTTGCAGCGTCTTGCTGCAGACGATGATGATGATGATAAAGGGAGTGATTATGGCGGGGAGAAGGAGGATGAGCAGTATGATGAGGGCGGGTACGAGGGGTAGTCTTCAGGTTACGCTGTTACGACTTTATGCGCTGTAAGAGAGCTTCAAGAGCATTGTTGCTCCGTTGTATATACTTCAATGTTGTTTATACTAAGTCGCATGAAAGTCTCATGCCGCCATGTCGCTTCGTACGAACAGTGCCATGACGTTCATTCAGAGCTGCATGCATGCATGGAGAGTGTGTGTGGGTGGTAATGACCTGTATGCAGCGGTGTGCACGAACTAAGAGAAGGAAATGCGATATAACGCGTCGGATGGTGACGCGCCTCTCCTTTTCTCTCTTCCCTTTTGGAGCAATTTGTTATCCTCCACCAGTGTAACTTACAGTACCACAACATCAACATGCACTAAGCACTAGAGCTGACAGCACTGTCTCTTGTCTGCTTTCACCTCTTCTACCTCTCCTTCACCCAACGACTCAACCTCGCTCCACTGACTCGACACTCGACAGGTAATCTTGCTGCTGGTCGATCCTTGAGACTGCATACGGAAGGATACTGGACTCACGAAAACGACGAGGTCGCGGCGCTCTTGTTTAACGCTGTTCGGAAGAAGGCGCGGACGGTCGATGTATTAGTGAACTTATAACGACAATCTTCCCTCTCTTTTCTCCTTTACTTGAAGCCCTTCTGCCCTGCTGGTCGCACTGGACTACCCACCCCGCCCATCATCTTCTCGATCTTGACGCGCCGTCCCCTTGATACCACAAAATGCCAATCCCTTCCCTCGATCTCGCCCATCTCCTGACTTCCACGGACCCAGCCGGCTTCTCGGGTCGGGCAGCTCTCAGCGATGTTTCCAAGGCCGTCGCGAAAGCTAGGCGGGTAGTGGTCGTCTCCGGCGCAGGAATTAGCTGTTCTAGTGGTATACCCGTGAGTCGCACAGCTCCTGCACCTGCATCTGCTCGCACTTGTTTGGGAAGACTTTTTACGTCATCTGTCCCTTCACGAGCTCCGATACCAAACATCTTCTTATGGCTCATACTACGAATGCGATACTAACTGCCTGCATATCGCTCGCAGGACTTTCGCTCGGCAGACGGACTGTATTCCCTGGTCAAAGCCAAATACCCCGACGCATTCTTCACGGGCAAAGACCTCTTCTCCTCGGGACTCTTCTCGAACCCGCTCACCGCCTCGCTATTCTACACATTCATCGCGGAACTCTCGCTATCTTGCGCCGCAGCCCAACCGACCCGGACACACCATTTCATCAAGCGCCTAGAACAGAAAGGGAAACTGCTAAGATCTTATACCCAAAATGTGGATGGCTTGGAACGCCGGATAGGTTTAGAGTCGGGAGGAAGAGGCAAAGGACTCAAGAAGAAGGGTACGAGAAACGTCGAACTTCATGGTGATCTAGGGAGGGTCCGATGTGTCTTGTGCTTTGCGGATTTCGAGGCGGAATCCGATTGGGTCGAGATGTTCAGAGAGGGCGAAGCGCCAGATTGCCCAAAGTGCCTGGAACGATGTACGTGGCTTCTACCTTGCGATCAGAAGTGTCTCGAAGACGGACTGACACTTCGTCTAGGCGAATCACGTATCTCGCGATCTTGCCGAGCTACTGCAATAGGCACATTACGGCCCTCCATAGTACTTTACGACGAGCCCCATCCGCTAGGCGACGACATTGGTCAATTGCAAACATACGATCTGTATCGCCAACCAGACATGCTGCTCATCATGGGCACATCGCTCAAAGTGCACGGTCTCAAACGTCTAGTCAAGGAATTTGCCAAAGCGGTCCACGCCAAAAAGGGGCAGGTAGTGTTCGTCAACATGACTGCGCCAAGTAAGGAGTGGGAGGGCGTCATCGATACACATATCCAAGGCGAGACTGATCGATGGGTCGAGAGGGTCGAGGAGGAATGGAGGAGGATCAAACCTGCCGACTGGGAAGTGCAGACCAGATTGGACAATGCGCCTATTGTCAAGTCCGTCGCGACTGCTGTGGCGGACAAGGGCAAGCCAAAGTGTGAGCTTATCTACATCAGATGAAGGTGTCACAAGCTGATCAGACTGAGCAGCAACCGCACGTCCAGACGAGAAAGAGAACATCGCATTACCGGTGCAACTTCCCACACCTCGATCATCACAGTGCCCCAGCTCGCCAACGGAACGCCCTTCTTCGCCGATCAAATCCACGAAGCCCGCCGGGGACCTCAAGCTGCCTACAGCTCCACCTACTCCGCTTTCACCGAGCAAACGCCGTGTCAATGGCGTGGTCGCCACTACCGACAGTCCGAGCAAGAAATCACGGGCGTTCGATGCGGAGCCGCCCAAGACTGGTCTGCCAGCTACACCTGGTCGGGGTAATCTGTTCGCGAGTCCTACGAAACTGGCAGCAAGAACGCTCAACGATGATGCTGTCAACGACAACGACAACGAAGAAGAGTGGGAGGTATTTGGTTCGCCAGGAAAGAAGGCCACCCTATCGTCTCTCCCAGCCAAGGGAGTAGGTAGACGGAAAGGTGTCAAAGCTGTTACGGCTGAAAGGGAAGAAAAGGAGAATGTGCCGATTGTCAGGGCTCGAAAGGCGCGAGCAGTCGCCGCCAGTCCGAAGGTGAGAAGGACACGGACGGTCACTACCAAAGCCTAGTCCTAGGCCATGTAATCAAATTGTATCTTCGTACTCGCCCATACCCTTGTTTTTCTTCATATTCCCCTTCTGTCGTTCTATAATACCCCTTGTCGCGTGATTAGACTGTTTAACTGTAGGAAGAGGGTTCGGAGATGCGACGAGCAGCATTATGACCATCACGAGACGAGCACCCTTGTTATGCTATGCTGTGCCATGGGGATGCTATGCATGAGAGCATAAGTCGTCTGTGCGTTCATGAATGGAGACGACTGAATGAGCTGTGCCACACGCAGTCCTACGGTACGTTGTATGGGGCAAATTAGGTTCCGTCATCGCTTGAGAGCGTCATTGGGATTGGAATTGTACCACGCGTAGCAGAGTAGAGTTATCAAGCATATATTACAGTCAGTGAATCAGAGTGAATGGTGACCATTCATCTATTGTCATACTACTTGATTCACTACGACACTTATGTCTCCTGACCACAGCAAAACATCGAGGTAGTGGTATAAGCGACCCGACCCGACTCCCGCTCGCTCTTCACTCTCTACTCTTCGTTCTCTGCATCGCCATCAGCGATCAGACATCAGCAATCAAAAGCGGAGGATTAGCTCGATACTGGCGGTAACTCACTTGACAGTCCGAGTCGCCCGAGACCGATCACCGCTAGCTAGCTAGGCAGCCAACCAGCCGACCGGGCAGCGCAGGGGGAAGATAGCTTCGTTTTCCCGCTCCTAGGTATATCGTATATCGTATATAATCAGCCGTGCAATGACGGCGCAGACTGGTAAGTCTCTCTCTCTTTTTCTCATTCACTCTCCGACGCAGTCCAGAGTCAGACCATCGCCCTTCGCCCTTCCTTTCTCGCTTCTTGTTCGCTCTTCCTTTATACCTCCCGCACGAACGTTCTATACTGCTCGGCGCCAGATATCGTTCACCCTTCCACCATAACTCCATCATCGGTGATACATCGTGCATGCTAACACCTATTCACGCACAGCCATACCGGCACCCTTACCCCAGCCGCACGTATCAGGCATATCGTCCCCGTCCCTCGCTACGCCCAGACCCCACTCCATCACGCTCCAGCCTATAGTCCTGCCTGACAATTTCATCGCTGTGTCCGAAGCGCTGAAGATGGCCAACGCGAACGCGAATGCGGGCACGGGTGTGATCGAGCATGTAAATGGGCATGGGGACCGGCCGCTAATAGATGGGGAACAGCGATCGTCGTTCCCGGTCGCAGACGGGTGAGTCAGCTCGAATCTACCTCTTCTCCTTGATGAGCAGCGCTGGGCTGACTTGGTGTCCTTCGTAGTCGCTCAACCCCGCTGGCCGACTCTGCGTCGAGTGCTTCGCCGCGCGACCCACCGTCTCCAAATCCCACAACTATCTCCTCCTTCAGCCAGACCACCCAATCGAGCCACTCCCAACCGACATTCGCTGCCAATATCTCGCACCCTGCCGAAATAGGCTTAGGCAACTTGCAGGGTGAAGAGCAGCTAAAGACCGCGCTGCAATCAAAAGACAGGCTGTTCCTCCTTGTTCTAGCCAAAGAGCTAGAAGCGTTCGTGAGAAACGTAGCTGCGGGCCAAGCACTGCCAACGTCCCAGAACTTCGTTCAAGGAGCAACGACCTCGGCGCTGGCTGCACTCGGCCCGTCAATCCAAATCGCCGCTGTAGCTACTAGCAAGTTTCAGAGGATGCTCGTGTACAAAGCAGCAGAATGGTACGGTCTCAAAGCGGTGCCGGGTCCAGAGGGCACGATGATCGCGGGCGTGTTAGGCGTATTCAACGAGAAGAGGTGAGCTGCGTCAACTTTCTCCTCGAAATGAAGTCGTAGCTGACGTTGCCGCAGTGTCGAACTTCAATTGTCCAAACTCGTCCCTGCGGCGCCATCACCGACGCAAAAGTTCCGCATCATGCAGCGGGCTCAGCCCAGCAGCGCAGGATCAGCTGATGGGACATCTGAAAATGGAGGCAGCGATTCCCGTCAACCGAGAGCAAAGACATTGGCAGAGCGGGAGGCCGCTTATGCTCTTGCGAAAGAGAAGATCTACGGTAAATCTGCGGAAGTGATTGACAGCAATGACTCGTCGAGGGTCGACGGGGATCGAGACAGGCATCTATCTCAACGTAACGCCGACGATGATGACGAATTCGACCTTGTGCCCAGACGGAGACCCCCAAATACGAACGATTACGATAACGTCGTCTATCCGTCTTTGTACCACCCGGCAAAAGCAGAGACAGCTCCTCCCATCGCTCCCGCAGTACAAGATCAATACCCGATACAGCATCCCGGAACATACCCATATCAACCCAACGGTATGACTTATCCAGGATATCCCCAGGCAGATGCCAACGGCTACCCTATCATCCCCAACGGGTTCCCTCAACCGACCCCACCGATGCAACAGCCTTATGGCGCCATGCAGCAACCCTTCATGAACCCTGTACCTAGCTACTCCGGCCAACAAGTGCAAATGGATGCCTACGCTCAGCAGCGATGGCAGCCGAACCCTGCACTCAACCCTCCGTATCCGACCCAACCGGTTCCCCAGCTTCAGCCATATAACATGATGCCGAACCAGCAGAACGGAAACGTTATGGGAGGTCAGGGTTGGGGCTACCCTCAAATGACTCAGGCAAATCAGCCTATGCCCATGATCCCGCAAGGCATGGCATATCCTCCTCCTTATGGCTATCTGCAACAGACGCTCCCGCCCACAACTAACCAACCACAACCGCAAAGGCAACCCTCTTATCCCCCGCTCATGCAGCCGACCCCCACTCGGCCCCAGCCACATCCTCACAGCTCTGCATCCTCGTCGATCTCTTCCAGATCGTATTCGTCCTACCAGTCCTACCACGATGGCTCGAGACCTCATTCGCGCGGTTCGACGACCAGTACCAGAAGCGCAGCTAGTAGTGTTAGGCTTGGAGCTATATATCCTGCGAATCAGGGGATGGGATATCGTCAGCAGGGAATGATGGGCCAAGGTCTCAATGGGTTGATGAGCACGAATGCAAATGGAGACACGAGGCGTGGGCCTCGTGAACAAAGTCCTGTAAGTGCTCATCACGAACATTGTTGGAAACCACGCTCACAGCGCTTGCAGGAGTCAACGACAACCACGTCATCGCGATCGTCTCGCCAGACTAGCTCGATCCAGCTTGCTCAACCTACTCAGGGACAACATCAGCTGCCCCCGAGACCAGATTGGGCAGCGAAGAACATCCCATATCATCCGTCTCCCATGCTCAACGGGCCAAGTGCAACCGAGTTCCCGCCTTTGATGGGCCATCGACACGGCACTAATGCCGAGCCGATGCAAGTCGAACGAGCCAAGGCCAGGCCCACCAATGGCGGAACGGTGTGGAATGGTTCGAACCATATCAACCATAATCCTTATATGTCATCAAATGGAGATATCGCATCGCCCGCCATGGCTTCACCTCAGACTGCCATAGTCCCTGGACCGAGCCGAACGCCCCTTCCGCCCCCCACTGCTCATACCACGACACATCAAGTGACTTCTCCAGTGGACGCAGACCCGGACTTCCCCCGTCGCATCCAGTCGAAAACTGCTCCAACGCTATACGACCCCACAGCGCCCAAAACCGCTGTTGCGACAAACGGTACAACCTCCAGACCCCCTTCTGTCAATCACAACCACAATAACCAGTCGGCCTCATCTCAGGATTCGGTCAATGGTGCATCAGCGCTGTCACCTGAGGAGATCATAGAGGCCAAGTTGGCTGCTGTCAGTATCAACGCTGGAGTCAGTATTGGTCCTCCACCCAGCAGGACCGGCACGACGTCATATGCTAAGATCGTCCGAAGGGATTGAGCAATCGCGCCTCCATCCGGTGCAGCGGGAAAGACAGAAGGATGCCAATGTGAATGCAGGAAGGAGCGAGCAGGCAAGCATCATTGGCGGTAGGCTGGGGTCATATATACGATGTAAAAGGGGCAGCAGTGGAATGATGCATCTCTACAGAGCTACTGGATGTGTGCTGCATAAATCCGATCCGATTTGATTCCGTCGACCAGACCACGTGATTCGCTGAACAACGGTTGCAACCGGGTCATGCCTTGTTGTTGCCAGTATTTGGCTCATTACAACGGATAATTATACCTCGTATCTGAAAACTACATTGCTTTCTATTGTATACGCGCACGCTATGGCTCGAGGACGCCGCGCACCTGCTCGAAGCAAGTCGACCGCGACCCAAGCTCGGGAAGCCGCACGCGAGAAAACCCCAGTCTCGCCTTCCCCGTCCGCGTCGTCACACAACTCTTCTTCGCTATCGCCTATCAAGTCGGGCAGGTCGCGCTCGGGGTCTGCGCCTGTTGACGCAGAAGAAGGAGAAGGTGACGAAGGTGCAGAAGAAGACAATGATGAAGAAGAAGAAGAAGAAGAAGATGGAGGTGAAGACGGAGAGGAAGATGTAGATGACGCTGCTGTTGAGGACGGTGACGTGACTGTGCTGGAGGAGGATGAGGAGATGCAAAGTGTCGACGAGGAGGGCGTAGATGTGGACGTAGCTGAAAACGAGGAAGGAGATGAAGACGACGATAACGATGAGGACGAGAGCGGAGATGACGAGGATGAAGACGATGAAGATGAGGACGACGATGAGGACGATGATGAAGATGATGACGACGAAGACGATGAAGGGGACGAAGATGAGCAAGAAGCCGAACTCGAGGCTGACGAGGACGAGATCACCCACGCCACCGGTGTCGACGGGGAAAGCAATAGTGTCGACGACGCCACCGTCCCCTATCCGCGGAATATGACATTCCGCTACCCCTCGTCCGTACCAGACTTCACGAAACTCCCCGAGCGGGAAAAAGCATTCAAGGTCGCGCGCTTCCTACCATGTACAGCCGCCTGTTCATGTTTGGGCCTGACACCTCCTTCTGGGGACAGTATACGGATCAAGGTCACCAACAAACATGGTGGTGAGGATGATGACGACGACGACGATGGTGATGGTGATGGTGATGCGGATGTGAGCATGGAGGTTGATGCAGAGGAGTGGAGGACGAAAGAGGGTTGGTGGAAGGTCTGTGGGAGCTGCGGGCATGGTTGGGAAGGCGGTGTGGAAGGCGGACATGTGTGGGCTGGCGATGTGGGTGCGAAAGAGCGGAATAGGAGAGGTAAAGTCGTCGGTAGAATAGAGGAGATACTTCAGGTGAGTGCCGTTTCGCCAGAACGCAGAAGATATCGTTGACAGCTGTGATTCATCACCTTTGCTATTGTAGGACGAAGGACACCTCCTTACTTTCCCTACGCCACAACCAGAATCCATCTCATCATTGCTGAAACAGCTACATCACTTTGTTCGACCGTCGGGAAAGACCACTGTCCCGTCTCTACCAGCGACACTGGACTTGACATCGCCTCGAGCATCAGCGGCCGATTCACCCCGGGACGACGGGAGCGATGATGGTCGACCTCGAAAACGACGGCGCGGGAGCGGATCCAGGTCTATCACAGTCGACGAAGGCGGAACTGCCGAGCCTCCAGATGTTGACGTCGACGAACAGGTGCCTGCGCACGGGAAGAAGAAGCCGGGGAAAACAGCTGGGAAAGGTCGAGAACCACGTACCGTCGTCCGCGGAGCAAGGGGTTTCGTGCCTATGGAGACGGACGCGGATGGGAACCAGCATGTTGCAGGCCATTTACCGGATAGCGCTAAAGGCGTCAATGGCGCTGAAGACGAGGACGAGGATGAGGAGGAGGATGTCCCATTGGCGAGAAGACCGGAGCTGGACGAGAATGAGAGAAAGAGAAGGACTGAGATTAAAGAGAAGGAGAAAGAGCGAGAAGAGGAGTTGGTCAGACGACTGACCAAGGGCGTCAATGTCGAAGATGGAGCAGAAGGGACGGGTCGTACGGTACAGGACGGGATCGATGTGGAGATCTGGGAGGGTGTCGAGCTGGTGCGTACTGCTGTTCACCCGTATCTAATACTCGATACTTGGACATGGCTAACAAGTTTTGTGTATGGAACGCATAGCCAAAACTCCCCTTGCGGCCAGCGGCAATCGAGCAGAAGAACCAAGAGATCATCTTACCCGTGGTCTCCTCCCGTAACCCGACGCCAGTAGCCACCATCCTCCTGATAGGTCTCAAGAACTTGTTCCAGCGTCAATTACCCAAAATGCCTCGAGAGTACATCACGCGATTGGTATTGGATAAGAACCATATCAGTGTGGCTATCGTCAAGCGAGGTTGGAAGGTCGTTGGCGGTATCTGTTATCGGCCGTTTGAGAGTAGGGGTTTTGCCGAGATTGTCTTTTGTGCTGTCGATAGTTCAGAGCAGATCAAGGTGGGTTGATTCTCATAAAATCGACAAGCTGGGCGACTGACTGAGAAGCGATTTGCTGATGCTTCCTCGCTGACATAGGGATACGGCTTCCACCTGATGAGCTCGCTGAAAGATCATGTCCGCGCCGCACACCCGACCATCAACCATTTCCTGACTTATGCGGATAACTACGCCGTGGGATACTTCAAGAAGCAGGGGTTTACCAAAGAGATCAGTTTCCCGCGCGAGAGATGGGTCGGGTACATCAAGGACTACGAAGGGGGAACGATCATGCAGTGCACCATGTTGCCCAAAGTGCGGTATTTGGAAGTACATCAGATGTTGGCGGATCAAAAAGCTGTATGTCCCCATCCCACGTCGATCACAGCACATCGGAGTGTGGCTGATTGGACGTACTCGGTGTTATAGGCAATCTTGGCCAAGATCAGGACTATCTCACGCTCGCATATCGTTCATCCGGGTCTGCAAGTGTTCAAGGAGCGCAAACCTGGCCAAGAAGTCAAGCTAGCCAAAGAGGATGTACCGGGCTTAGGTGAGTGGGGCGAACTGTCAATTACACCTCATGGTCCGTACTGACGAACGTGATGTGTGCGCGTAGCTGAGAGCGGGTGGAATCCCGATTTGGACGACATGTGAGTTTGCTCCTGCGCTATCATATGGGACATGAGCACCACTGAGTTGTTGTGTGATGTGTGTTCGCAGTATTCGACAACCGAAGCGAAACCCGCATCATGTGCTGCTACAGCTCGTTCTCAATGATATGCAGAATGAGCCATCTGCTTGGCCATTTACCAAGCCAGTGGACAGTAATGTCGTGGCGGACTACTACGACGTGATCGCGAATCCGATGGGTGGGTCTCTGTCCTTTGTCCTGTACCCTCGCACCTTCTTGTCCTCGTGCATGATACAGAAGTACATGGTATGGATGATGAGCTGACGTAATTGGTTACTTTGTTGGTGATACACTACCACAGACCTCTCGACGATGGAGTACAAATTGGAGAATAACCACTACGAGTCCGTCGAGGATTTCCTGGGGGACGCGAAATTGATATTCGACAATTGTCGGCAGTACAACGGAGAGAAAAGCACGTATACGAAACAGGCCAACGCGCTGGAGAAGGCGCTGGACAAGATTTTGAAGAAGCGCCAGTCGGTCTTGTAGTCATGTTGTACAGTACTTATTTACGTTTCTTACTATATCTTATCCTGTGTACGAGTACGTGTTTAGATACTCTAGCTTTATAGCTTTATATTGTGCCTGCTTGGTAGCTTGATCACCGGGGACACATCCCTCTTGCATACTACATACTTCTTACTGCATACTACAGACTGTACTATGCATGACACACCTTGTAGTGTGGGTAGGCTACCGCCACGAGGCTGTTGCCACATCAACTTTACTGACGATGGCTGTGACTGTGGCAAGTATAGTACTGAATAGAGGTCTGTGCGGTGTGTCATACCATCGATACAGCAGGGGCTGGACGCACAGACCCATACATAGGTACAGTGGTGTTTCACCTGTATCGCTCGACTTTCACTGATCCATCATTGCTTCTCTTCTCTTCTCATCGTTCTTCCTCATCTTCCTCCATTCTGCATCATTGTCGATACTATACCGACCACCAACATGCCCTCAAGCTCAACTGTCTCTGCGACCATCTTCGCAGCTACGTTGCTCGCAAGCAGCGTCAACGCTGCGCTGAGCATCACCCAGCCCACTTCTGACCACTGGTGTGAGCCGCTCTTGCCTCCCATATCAACTCTCTGCCTGCCTATTACATCTCGTCGCCTTCGTAGAACAACATTATGGTGTCGCTGACATAATTATCTCCTACTCGGACTACCAGGGGTTGCGCAAAGTCTCAATACCCTCGCGTGGAGTGGGTCGGACCCCAGTGATTTCTCAGTCTTTCTCGCGAATACCGATACCAACATCCTCGTGCGTCACTCTGACTGCTCTCGAATTGTAATGTGAAGTGACTGGTGTCCGTGCACGCAGACCAGTATCCTGGCAATCGAGTCGATCGTTCCTACATATGATACTTCGCTCACTATCAACCCGTGAGTACACTTTACTCTAGCTTTCGTCTTCATTTCGATGTTAGAGTGAATAAGCTAATTTGAAGTTTCTGCTGCAGCGGGACCATCACACCCAGTACTGGCTACTCCCTCTTACTCACCAACCCCCTCAACTCATCAGGTGAGCGGTGGCGTCAGCTGTCTCCTTCCACCTAGCTCGGACCGAAGACTCAGCTGACTCGCACCCTCCGCGCAGACGTCTACGCCACTTCCGACACGTTCGAGATCAAAGCTGTTGGCTCTGACTATCTCGCTCAGACGATCGCGGCCAACAGCTCTGCAACAGCCGTTGGAACCGGATCCGCATCAGGCACCAATACCGCTTCCTCTTCCTCTACAAGCTCGAGTAGCACTTCCAAGTCAGCCGCATCTGACACTGCTAGCGTTGTTGGTGGAGGAGTGATGGTGGTCGTGGCGGGATTGGTTGCCTATCTGGTTTGAAGGGTTTTCGGGCGCGGTGTGGGATCACTGATTGTAGGTTAGGTAAGAGGGTTGATAGTACAACTTTTCGTCGGGGCTCATGGACGATATGACACTCGTCATTGATTCGTATACCTCGCTCGCTACGTACAAGCTACATACATTACTCGTTATTAATGCTCGATACACTGTCGAGTGACGTCCATATTCCAATCGTCCAATATGTACCTGCCATTATCGCCACCGGTGCCACATTAACCGGTTTAGCAGTGAAAGTGATGATGAACGATGACAACCGCGTCAACCGGAATCTAAGTGGATCTGTAACCGTGAGATCACCTCATTCACCTCATCTACCTCGGACGACGTTCTATCTCTCGTTCATATACAACGACGCACCTAGCACAGTCCTGTAGTACTTCCACAGCGCCCAATTTCAGCACAGCCATCCTTGAAGACACAATCGTCTTGGCCAAACATCCACAATGAGCTCCTCTAGGGACAAAGCACCCGTGCCCCATATCGCAAGTCTGGTGAGTCCTCCGCACCTCTATACCCAATCCCGCTGTGTGACAGTCTTGAAGTCCTTCGTTACTGACTATAGCATGTTGTTTCACGCAGCACGACCTAGTGGTCGACTACGTTACCACCCAAGCGTACTCGTCCACAGCCAAGATCCTCGCTCGCACCTCAAACAACAGCAACAATGGGATAGATGTGTCCGCGCAGTCATTCGCTGGACCGTCTGGATCGGGATCAGGATCAGGATCGTCCTCCGCGGTCGGCCGCGCTGGCAATACATATGAGGACAAGGAGGACAACAAAGATGATATGGACATTGATGAGGATGAGGATGAGATAGGCGTTGTATCAGCGACGAAAGCGGCCAAGAGGCCAGTGCGCCGAGGGCTTGATCCGGTGACACTCCAGTCGATCGAACAGCGACGAGGTGTGTCACTATACTCTTTCTCATGGTCGATGAGATGACTTTTTGGCGCATGCTGACGTCGTGCTATTTTAGCCATCATCGACCATATCCTCAATGGCTCCATTGCCGCTGCGATACAGGGGCTCAATGCGCACTTTCCCAGCGTCCTTGCTGATAGGATTGCAACTAGCGTCGGTCAACCATCAGACGGCCATGAGGCTCCGGGGAGATATAGCAACGGTCATTCGTCGTCCTATCCTCACGCTCAATCTCAAAGTCATAGTCAAAGCCAAGCTCACGGTCAAAGCTACGGGAACGGGCATCATCACCACAACGGCTCTTCTCGAGGCGGACCATCAACTGCGTCTTCATCTTCGGCAGTAACCATGATGGCCGAACACGCTTTACCGGTGTATCAGTACTCGTATCTCCCCTCGCACGTCCGACTGAATCTGCAAATACAGCAATTCATCGAGACGTTCCGCCTTCTAACGCCATCCTCAACCCCTTCTTCCCCCTCCTCGTCAATCGGCTCGTTGACAAATTCCCAATCGCTAGGCCTAGGCCTAGCTTCCTCGACCACGCTGCAACACGCGTTAGCAGCTGCGGGCGACCTGCATAAGGAGGCTAAGAAGATACCGATCCAGGAAGAGAAGGCGGTGTATCTCCAGGAAGTCCATGCTGCCGGCGCGTTGTTCGCGTATAGTGATCCCGAGACTAGCGTCCTCAAGGGGTTCTTAGAGCAGAGTAGGAGAATAGCCTTGGCGGAGCAAATCAACGCGGCCATCCTCAGTGAGTTGGAGATGCTATCACAAGATCGGCTCCCTACCTTCCACCCTCTACCTTCCAGTCCGCACTACCTTTGCGTTTGCTTTTGCTCTAGAGCTGATATGCCGCCACACCCAGAATCAGAAGGCAAGTCCGTTCGGAGCCAGCTCGAATGCCTGGCGAGAAGGACCAGGGCAACGTACGATGTCATGCTAGAGCACGGGATAGATCCGCGACCACCTTGGACAGCGGCAGATGGACCAGGGAAGGAGCGTCTCGCATCGGTGAGTAATTCAGCTCATTCAGCCGATCGATGTTGGTGTAACGGAGCTGATAAGTACTGTGTCGCAACGTGTTGCAGTTCTGGAAAGTCCATTATGGAAGGCCACTCAGTCTGAAAGAGTACATCGCAGAGTCATGGTAGCTGCATAGCTAGTATGAGTGCGAGTGCGAGTGCAAGAGGCGGGATCAATCAAGTGCCGTGTTACACAAGAAGTTATACCTACGCGAGTAAATTGTGTAAATGTGTACGTGTGCTCGGTAGCATGAGTGTAGTTGGACAGTTCGTGTTGTGCATCAGAACCAAGTCTTTCGTGTTTGTCATTACTACTATGCAATAGATATACATCATCCCAAGCGATCTATAGACGCAGCAAGATCGTATCGCGTGACCACTCCTTCTACAAGTCTGCGCTTCAATCTCGTCTACTGGTGACAATCGATCGTCGTCGGCAATTTTATCCCTTGACTGCAGCCCACGACACCTACGCTGCCCTGGCATCCTGCGTTGGCATACAGACTAGACCAGCCCGCCCGCCTGCGCTTTGAGAAAGCTGAAACTGCCCGAATCGGTATCGCCGCCTTTGCCCACTCCGGATCCACGGAGGAAGCACTGCGTGCCATATCCCACGCCCAGGAAGGGGCGGAGGGGGTGCATAATTGTATAAGGGCTGAACGGCGGTCTGACCTCTTGAGACTGAGATTGATGCGGGAACACGATGCTTCCTTCGATATCAGGATTGGTGCCGGTGCCAGCGCACGGGGTGCGCGTAAGCGATCCGAGGGAAGAGCGATACAGCGCAAAGTCTGCTCTGGCATTTGAGAGATGATGGTGGGTTTCGAGGACAGACACGGTGGACATGAGTCCCGAGTGCGCTTGGAACGACGCCGAGGCTGTGCCCTGAGCATGAACGAGGACGGACGATGTTGGCGCAGAGAGGTGGCGGAGGTCGTGGATGCTCAAAGAGCCATTTGCGCTGTGCAGCAGCAAATTCGGTAAGTGCGTGAAACCCTACGACGATCTCGGATTGACGACTTCCTATCGTCGATGAGATGATAGAAGGAGGGATCGTTCAAGGGGAGACGCTACTTACCAAGCGGAAGTGACGTGCTTGCTCTCGCCTAACACTACGCCGATCTTGAGCATGTTCCTACGACCCACATTTCGTCCGCTAGTGTCCGCTCTTTCAGCGCCCTCGCCCATCCCATCACCGCGCCACGAGAGCAACGCGCTCCGCCGACTTTGCCTCAGATCAAATAGCTTCACTAAACCACTATGCGTTCCAGCAAAGATCAAATTACCCGAAACAGGCTCCGTGATCAACGTCGTCACTCCTTCACTTCCACTACTGCCTGAAGTTGAGAGCAGGTCAAGTTTCCTTGTGTTCGATTCCCCATCGTCGTCGAGGATCTGCAACGACCGGATCTTCTTTTCGGCTGGACAGTCCCACACGTTCACTATGGATGATGGACCGCCGACGCAGAGTATTCCGGATTGGCGAAACCATGTCGTCGTCAATTGTCGTGTTTCCGCCTGAGCCGTAGTCGTGGCCGACGGTGCCTTCGGTGTTGGTGGTAGATTGAGAGCCCTGAAGCACGCTACGGACTTGATATGTCCCGGATCCTGCGAGCCAGCGAGAACATGTATGTCGCCATTGCCTATTCGCAAGCCGTATCAGCAAGCGTGAGTCATGCCACAGCATGCCAGAATCGATGCTGGTCGAGCACAACTCACCGATCTCGGCCAAAATGACGATCCTATCGTGCAGCTCATTCACGAATCGCGTCGACGTAATAAATGCACCTCGCGGCAAGTCTAGGTGCACCGTACCAGTCTTTCGCGATGAGTTCCAGTCCCACAATCTATCCCACCACAGACATGGTCAGCCTCGTTACAGGAAGAGCGATGTCATGGAAATCTCGGATTTCAGCTGTAAGATGGTGGATGTGAGGTTCGAGGTGCGCGGACACTTACAATAGGTCCTGAGTGTTATTGCACGACATGACGATGCTGTGGAACGAATGGAAGGTGATCGTCGTCCACGGATCGGGGGAGATTATATCCTTCATCTCCCACTTCCACGGCATGCCGACTGCTCAAACACTCAGCAATTGGCCTTGTTATATCTCATATATCCTTGCACAGCGCAGGATGAGCTCACCCTGCTGCTCCGCAACGACAATAGCATCTTCCAGACTCCTGTACCGCGCAGTCCACGTCGTCGCTTGCGCAGGCGGGATATCGGGCTCGAGACGTTCGACTGACCCATTAGTCTTTCGGCCCGCCTAAGTACCCGCGAAGCCGCAATATCAGTATCAGTAAGCTTCGTTTGCTCTTCTCGATCTCAGATGGAGTGTGGCTCGTCATCAGGCCAGTTTAGAGAGAGGATTGGCTCACGGTCAGATAGGCCTGGAGCGATAGACGGCTCTTCTCGAATAGCTCGTTGTCCGATTCATGGAACTGTGCTTGGCGTCGTACGCTTGTCTCACCTCCCTGTCCCTCTGTCCTAGCTTCAGACGCGGTACTCTGTGCCCAGCCTTCACTGAACATCATTCCCGCATCGATCACAAGCTCCAATAGAGCGTCGGTCCACCCCAGGTCTACTTCGGGCGAAGTCGACGGAAACGCGAGCTGGCAAATCGAGTTCCAGGGATCTTGCATCTCACCCTCGTCGCTCCCTTCTCTCATTCTCATGAGAGGCGCAGGAGCGAGCGATCCCACTTTATCCTCGAGATACTCCTCGACCATCCCACTGACGCCTTCCTCCGGATCCATCCTGAGCATCTCCAGCGCTTTGTACACTTTCGCAAGTGGCGGCAAAGCCTTCATCTGCGCTGTGCTCATCGCCGTCCGAATACCAGTATCCATTATCACCTGTTCAATCTCGTCTTTCCGGTCAGGTAAAGCCGCCAAAGCCTTTTCCAGTATGTAGATCCACAGGGTGAGGTCACTCCATTTCCCCGCTGATTCCAGTGTGCGCAAAAAGACTCTTGCTAGTTCGTGGCGGACGGAGGACGAGCCTTCGATCTTCGCTTGTTCCACTAAGCGCAGTACCAGATCCTTCACCTTCACTAACGATTCCAGCTCTTTGCCTCTAGGATTCGAAGAAACAGAGATCCACCGAGCCAAAGCGTACGTGGCTGTAGCGCGACAGTCGACGTTAAGTTCCATCATTTCAAGCAATTGCGCTTGTAGCTCGTCCAGGATATCGCATGATTGAGAAGAATGATCGAGCGAGCCCATGATCTCAGCAACGAGCAGTGCTCCCCATTGTCTGACCAGCTCATGGGCGCTGCGGAGCATCTCTCTTCCCGCTTCGAGCGTTCTCTGAACGAACGATGATCGCTCATCTGGATTCCCCGTGACTGACGTCGCATTCGCGCTGACAGGGCGCAAAGCGTTGGCGATCGTACTGAGGACAACGGCGGTTTGGATCGAAATGGGGACATCGGGGTCGGTCTGCTGTTCAGCTTTCGTATTGACCGCGCCGTCCACGGGGGGAGGCGGCGGATGTCGTTGTAGGACAAGCGAAAAATCTTTGACCGCGCTGACAGTTTCAGGCGGAGGCTCGCGGAGGCCCAGGTGTTCTTCGAGCGCCTCGAGGAAGAAGCGGATCGTCTTGGACTGCTTCAATTGCTGCGCCGCCAGCCCGTCTCTGGCTAGGACACTGACGCACGGCGCGTACCTGACCAGCGAGGACCAGACGCTGATTATACACTGCTTGATGCTCTTGTCCTCCATCGCGACCACCAGGAGCTTCGCAGCGACGTCTAAAACTCCGCCCTGCACCGCCTGCGCAAGACCAGGATCGTCGAGGACTTTCAAGCATGCGTCGAGGGCTTGACACGCTTGAGAGCGGAACTGGGGAGTCATGGCTGCCCAGCATATGATGGGCAGTCTTGTCAGTCCGGGAGTATGCACCGTTCCAGTGTTGGGCGATTCGGTAAATAGTAGAGATTGGCCGGAAGTGGTGATACTCTCCAGCTGATCAGCCATGAATGAGACCAACTTCAACTGGTCTTCCCACGAAGTATTGCTGACTCCCTCGTCAAAGTATTTGGGAAGCTGTTCAAACAGGTTGTCAAGAATGAGATCCCATGTCGTCCACAAAGCATGCGAATTGGTCGGCGGAATAGAAGGGATCGATTCCGGCGTTACTCGATAGGCCGCCATAACTCTCTGAGAAAGCATGAATCCACTCGCGAGATTGCTCACCACGTCGCCAGCTTGCCCGAACAGCTTTTGGTACTCGGACGGTTTGAGAGTCTGCCATGCGATGGTATGCAGGATCGCTCGGAGCTCCGTCCAAAGTCGATCTTTGAGAGATGAACTCATGTTCTCCCATAGAGCCGACATGTATGCACCGCTCCGCTGCACATGCTTCGTCGCGTCCGCTTTAGTCAGCGGGAAAGTTTGAAGATTGTGGAATAACAGCGCGATCTTCAGAGGCGTGGTCAGACACGCGGTGAATAGGTCATCAGGCATTCCTGAGACTCGAGGAAGAGCTTGATTCGCTCCACAAGCCGCGAAATGGATTTGACGACGAGCGTAGATGGCTGGGTGCAGTTCCGCCACTGATGGATTCTGGGATGCTGCAGCTCGCAACTGCGAGTCGATCTCTTCTGCTTCGGTGAGGGCGGCGCGGATGAAGCGGCCGGAGAATTGACAGTCCCAGACATAGCACGTCGATGCGCCCGCCCACGTCAGCAAATCGAAGAGCATGATGGGGATGTACCTGTACATGACCAGACAACCACCCAGTCAGTATCATGAGGCAATGCCATCGTCGTGGCATTCGAGTGTGAGACTGTACGAGCTACTCACTCAGAAGGCCCACCGCCACTCTGCACACACTCATCAAACGTCTTGTCATAGCACCACAGCTCGCCTGCCTCAGTCGGAGGCTCTTGAATCCCATGACCAGAGTAGAGCACAGCGATATAGCTTTTCGGGCCTGCTGCCAAACGAGCGCGCTGAAGATGGTGTTGGATGATATTCTTGGAGGGATCTGGGACCTGAGGCGGTATGTGTGTCAGTGTGATTCCCTTGATTTAGTCGTGAACGAGTGTACATGTCGGCGACATGAGGTGGACAGGGCGGCAGCGAGGCGAGGCATGAACTTACAGATCGACAATTGATATCCGAATACTCGCCCAATCTCTTGATCTGCTGTGTATACTCTGCGTACAGGACCATCAGCTCGTGTGACTCTCTCCCTGACGGGCATCTCGCAGAGACAGCAGGGCTGCAGCATAAGAGCAGGCGGAGAGCACCACTCACGCTTCATGATCTTCATCATGCTCCCCATGGGATCTTTGGCGATGGGCAGAGTCCACGCGTACATTCCTACCTCGCGCAGAGCCATCTCGTGCGAGAGGTGGAGGCAGGTGATGATCACTGCTTGAGTACACGGTGTGACTGCTGTAATCCTGTCAGCCAAGTTACTTTCGCTCTGAAAGAAAAGTTGGCTTTGGAACTCACTGGCATCCTCGTCAGTGACCCTTCGTGCTCTTTCGCTGATTCGCGGATTGACCCGATGACTGATCCCAGCCCAAGGCATGACCACTTCCCTGCCCGTAGCACTGGACGACATCGGCCCACCCCTCGAACTACTGGCCCAACTCGACGTGGTCGTCACCCATCCGCTTGAAGAGCATTCCGTAGGCGTAACGGATTTGGGCAGCGATGATTGGATTCGCTCGCGAGTGCCCGGCGGCACCGAGGTTGGCGGCTGCATCGCGCTTGCTATAGTTGTCAGAACAGTGTCTAGCTTGAGGTAGTTCAGAAAAGATAGTTGCAAGCGTCATTATTGAAAACGATTGTTGCGTGGACGCGGTCAGTATCCCGAAGGCCCACCAGCCCTCCTTTGTAGCCCGAACAAAGGACCCGTCAACGCACATCCGCTTAGCTTTGGCGCGTCCTCCACTACTTGACGCCAGTACCGACGGCCCAAGCAGCTCAGTCATGGCAAGACAAAGCAAGGAAATACATCTACTCGTCTTCCTCTTCCTCGTCCTCGTCCTCCCCGTTCGCCTCCAGAGTCGTCTTGATGGCGCCCTCCAACTTCGGTTGAAGTTCCCTCGCAGTGGTGAATGCAATAGTGGCTTCGCTCCTTCGTTCCTTCCGAAGATAACATTTGCCAAGGAGAAAGAAGATGTTTGCTTCGTCTGGAGCTTCGCGGGACAGCGGTTCCAGTGCAGCGATCGCTTCCTGTCGATCGAATAAAGATTAGCTTGACATGATGTATGTAGTGAAAAGTACGAACATCGATACGCTGAAGCACCACAAGAGCCCTAATTCGCTTAAACTGCACCATCGGGCTGTTGGGCGCGTACACAACAGCTCGCTCATAGTAGTGTATGGCTTGGACAATGTCGTCGGATTGCTCGAGCACCTAACGTCGACACCGCATCATAAGCATATTTTATGTGGTTTCTCGAACCAGACTTACCATGCCAACACAACATAAGAGCACTGCATTTGTGGGATTGATCTCCACCGCCCGCCGGAAGTGATGCTCAGCGTATTTGAGTTTGCCTGTTCTCATGTACACTAAGCCCATGCCATACCTAAAAACGGGAAGGTGGATGAGCGTTCGTTCGTGGCATGAGAATGTCACAATGTACTCACCAAGCATTGTAATGCCTCGCATCTGTTCTTATAGCAGTTCGATAGAACGCTATCGCCCTGTCATATTCCTCCATCTCAATAGCCTCGTAGCCGCACAGCGTCCAGGCGTATGCACAGCCAGAATCGATCTGTGTTGCTCGACGGAAACATCGCATTGCCTCGTCATGATCCTTTTGTAGTGAGAAACAGTTTCCTGCTGCGATCCAAGGTTGTGCTGATTCCCGATCGACTGACATCAACACCTGAGACAGGTGAGAGAGTGCGGGTGGATCGCCAAGATGCCAAAGTACAGTGGAGTACTGCTCCATAGACCCAAGACGGAATGGTTCGAGCTCCAATAAGGAGGAGAAAGCGCGGCGGGCCTAGTATCGCCAGTCAGCCGGAGGTCTGCAAACGAGTGAGATAAGACTCACCATAACATAATTTGCCATTTCATAGAAGCACTTGGCTAGTATGTTTAACGACCATGCCGATGACTTGACTTCGAAAGGAAGGGTATCCAGCTCTCTCATTGCTTCTTGGCATTGGTACAGGCTGAGAGATCTGTACGCTCTAGCACATTTCCGCACAATGTCTCTAACCCAATCGTCGGCTGCGAGTTGCATTTGCACTTCCTGTGAGGGCGGCGAAGATATCTCCACCGTTGCGCCGGAGGTCGAGGAGGTGACCGAGCGGGATCTTGTCATCCGCTTGTCTCGGGGCAATTTCGGCGGTGCTGGCACTTTGGGTCCGCCCGTCTTCAATCTTGAGCTCCGCCGCATGGGTCCCTCACTATCGCCATTCGCCTCAACAGCCCTCAAATCTCTGCTGGTCCCGTTGGGCCTCAATTCTCTAGCGAGAGGCAGAGCTGTGCCGTTGATCTGCCCTTGCGGCGTCTCCACCACTGGTCGTTTCGCAGCGTCTTTCCCTCTCGGTCGTTTCATAGCTGGTGGCTTGGTCGATATAGGTTCACCTGTCGGCGTTGATTGTGACGAGTGAGAACGGAGAGACGGCATGAAGGAGGAGAGGAGGTTCGGTAATGGCTTTTTGGACGGGACTGGCAATGCAGCTTGTTCTGGGATGGTTGAGAAAGTAGTGTCGCCCAAGACGGACGGTGTGCTGCAGGAATTCAACTTCAACAAACACTTTGAAAATGTATTTCTCGACGACTCACTCCCAGCTTGGATTCCCCATCATGCCTAATCGTTGTGGCCCTCCATGCCCGACGTCAGGCGTGAAGAAGCCTCCACCATTCACACCGGGGTGTACAGAATGTGCAGACTGTTTTCTTGTCGGCAAGAATGCCGGCATCTCAGAAGCTGAACTTCGAGGCATGGGGTTGGGTGACAACGTCGGTGGGCGTGACGTTCGAGAGGACGATGAGAGAGGCGCTGTTGGAGGTTCGGGGAATATTGCTTCGGCCGGCAAAGGGGCCCCTGGAATCACAAGCGATAAGCCTTAGCGCAGCGCGGATAAGAATGACTGCGAAGACTGCTCACCGGCATCGCACAAGCCTGTAAAGGCCTCCCAAAGCCAAGGGTCTTCCTGTAACGCCTTGATGTAATGCTCTGTTGCTGCTTCTGGCGCTTTGCCCTTGTGCGACAGTGACGCTAGGAGAAGATGTGCGGAGGCAGAGGTGGAAGCTGGAGTTGGTATTGGAATGTCTGGCACGACTCCGTCAGCGCCCATACGATACAACTATGCAATGCGCTCACTGATCGGTGTACCGCTCTTTAGTGTCCGGCTGAGTACAGCCTGGCCTTCTGTATATCGATGGAGCTTCTCGCAGCACTTTGCGACGATCAGGGCACAGCCGTAGCACGGCTGTCTTCTATTCCTAGCATGTCGCTCATTGTCGGCAAGATCAACATCGGCCGTATCCCTGACGAGGTGCAGGGCGGAGTATGGCTCGTCCGCTTGTAAGAAACACAGAGCTAATGCGTGCAGACTGTCATGTTCGCCCTCTGACGGCGGTGCGAGAGCGTGCCATATCCTAGCGTAAAAGAGGGCTGTGGTAGGCGGCGAGTCAAGTGACAGTTGTTGGAGTCGTCGTGTGAGGTGCGGGGCCGATGGTCGGGAAGTCATGCTACCAGGGGAACAAAGCGGGTACAGGTGAATGCAGTCGAGCTCGGCATGCACGACACAGTTACAGTACGAGGGGGTTGGGGCAATGCACAGTGCTATGTGGTCACAGTGGAGATCGTGATGAGGTCGTTGTTGTCGTTGTTGTTGTTGTTATTGTCACTATGAGTGGAAGGGGTTGAACGAAATCAAAAGCAACAATCACTGACGCGAGGCACAAACACGCTCATTAGCAGGTGAAAGGGGTGACGTGGAATAATTGCGCAATCTATGGTGGGCCATTTGCTTCCGTGCATAGCCGCGTCTGTATGAGTGATAAAGCAACGTTTGAAGCATATCTCAGCCACGTCCGCTTCTGGTCTTCTACATTATCAGGTGTTATTCCGTGTCTGTCTCCATATCCACAATCTCACCACGCACTGTCGTCGCCACAGCATCATGGTGAGTTGCGGCGTCATGTCGAGTAGATGCGTCCTGCTGATTAACGTCTCAGGCATCGTCATATCCAGCTGTGAACCCGTACCCCGCTTCCGCGCCAGGCAGCGGCGCGCCCCCTACCGGAGCTACTGGAGCCAACGCGCCTGCCTCAGGTCCAGGATCAGGCTTCCCTCCCAGATCAGGATTAGCGGGAATGACGCCCCACTCGATGTCTTCAACGCCGGTCCCCAGCCTTGCGCCTGGTGCAGGCATCAGAGGCGGTTTGCCAGAAGAGAAGAATGTCGCGCAGATCGTAAAGGAGAACACCAACGTGTACGCGAGGAAGTTCCAGGCTGTGTTGGACAGGTCCACGCCCCATGTTATGGAGCGGTGGCTGGTGACCTTTGGCTTGTTCGTACTGTTCGCGCTCAATGTCATCTTGCGTCAAGGGGTACGTTCCATCTTCATTTCTGATGTTGGGTAAATAAGGCTGATAGCAAATGTTCACCGACAGTGGTACATCGTCTGCTACGCGCTCGCAATCTACATCCTCAACCTCTTCCTCGCTTTCCTCCAACCGCGCTTCGACCCTTCACTCGCTGCCGACCTCGCCGCAGATGACGTGGAGGAGGGCGCGCCAGGTCTTCCAGGCTCGGGCACGCCCAAATCTCCTGGCGGCATCAAGGGTTTGATGAACGGTTTCTCGGCCAGTGGTGAAGACGAGGAGTTCAGGCCTTTCATCAGGCGTCTCCCTGGTGAGTCGAGCAGCAGGTCAAGCGACCTTCAGAAGACCGTGGGTGATGAATTGACTGACTGACCGTATTGTCTATAACAGAATTTAAGTTCTGGTACTCTGCCACTAAAGCTACCGCTATCGCCCTCGGCTGCACCATCACCCGCGCCACTGATGTCCCAGTCTACTGGCCAATTCTTGTCATCTACTTCTTAACTCTGTTTGGTCTCACTATGCGAAGGCAGATTCAGTGAGTGCTATTCGTGAGATCAGCTCGATCATGGAAGCTAACAGCACTCGTCTTGCTAGACACATGATCAAGTACAAGTATGTACCATTCGACCTTGGCAAGAAGACGAGATACGGGAAGAAGTAGGATCTCTAATTCAAGGTCAACATGACGAGAGGACGCGCCAGGTCAGACGGATGGAAGGAGAGTGATTGACCCAACACAAAGTCCAGAACCAGTCTTGGATCAGGAGCTGGTGATTTGTTGACGGGTTCAAGGGCTAGCACGCGTTTAGACAAACGTGCGATTATCTGGCTACGCCAATTCATAGATTTACAACGGCATGACATGTGATCGAAGGATCTGATGCCTGCTTTCTACCCGTTCTCCTGAGCTCCATTCGACACTGCGCTGCAATCTACAAAGTCCGTCGGTCGGTCATCACGCGGACAATGCAACCCACGCCGGCGACTTCGGTGAGCTGTGTCAGGCAATAGGGCGTTAGCTGTGTCATCAGTGTGTTGGCATGACCATGCCGCTGCAAGCAGGCCGCGTCGGATGCTGGACTGTACCAACTGTACCGAAAGGTATGACTCACCTTCTCGTGCCAGCTGAGCAAGACTGAGCCGGAAACATCTGTGCCCTGGCCAAGCGCCGCCATGCCCTGTGAGGACGGTCGGTCATGTCAGCATCAATGATAACATTGCGAGGGGTGATGTGAAAGTGAAACTGCTCACCTTGTAGAGGTACGCCATAAGATGATCTTGTTGTTCCTGTCCGAGGCTTTTGAGGATGTTCGGGATCTCAGACGAGCGAGTGGAATTGAGGATGAGTAAGAGGGAGGTGGTGGTGATGTTCTACACCAGTCGCACAAGCATCAGTCAGTATGAGTGCGAAGGTATAGTAGAGGATGTAGACTGACTTTAGCTTCGTCGACGCCCTCGCCGTAGGGTGGATCAGTGAGGATGGCATTCAACGCCCCGCCGATATCGCCTCTGTGCCAAACACGAATCATTAGCTCCTACATCGACTTCAGGATGGTAATATAGCGATAGACTCACTTTGAGACAAGTCCCCGGACTTCACCAGACTTGCTCTTGGCGTCGCTAAGCACACCGTCCGGTCCGCGTGGATCGGGATCATACAGGTCCGAAGGGAGCAGGACGTCCTCGTCCAGCGCGTCAATATCGATCTTCCTAAATGCGTATTCGGACATGGCTTCGTGGTCTCTGGTCTTACTCTATCGACAAGTATGCGAAGATGAGTAGTATATCTGTGAGATGCTGGATGCTGTTGACTGTTGTCTCGAGAACCAGCATGACGCACAGCCTATACCGCCTGGACGTAAGTGAGTGGAGCATATAGAAAGTGGAGGTTGACCTTTGTTTCAACAATCCGCGAGTATGCTTGCTGCACTGTTGTGGTTAGCATTGTCCTCGACTACTCTGTATCAGTTGGACCAATCAGGCAGGAAAAGACTAGCACAAGATGGCCAAGAAGAGCAGTAACCCAGCTGACGCATTTCGTGAGTCAGCTACAGGCTCCCGTTGAAACGAGCTGATCTCCTCATTGCTTTCCAGGCAAAGCGCAACGAGCCAGAGAGGTCAAGAAGGTGAATCATGTATATGCAAATCTTGCAGTGCGGCAGCTTATGTGAATGATCGTTACTTTTCCGAAGAATAAAGAGGACCGAAAGAAGATACGGGATACTCAGACTGTCAAGAAGGATACGCGTGATATCGAGTTTGAGATTAAGGGATTGAAGGGGAAGAGTGAGTGCTGCTCGTCTCAAATCATACGGTAGACATTGGTGCAGTGCACAGCTGGATAATGTCATCCAATTGTCAACGATGTTGTCGACGCATACTGACGATTCTCGCTGCAGCTGAGGCGGCGGCCAAGTCTCGTTTGACGGAACTAGAAGCCGAACTAGCTTATATCAACAAGACCAAAGAAGCATATGTTGCCGAACACCCCGACGCGCGAGATCGCGTGTTTCGATCGCACAACCGGGGCGACGGCGAAGGAGGGAAAGATGGCGAAGGCGGTCCATCTCGATCACGACTTGGACCTAACGGCGAAGATCTGAGTCACCTGTACGATGAGAATGGACGATTGCGGGATCCGAAGAAGAGCGTGTACTATGATGCGATGTACAACCCGTTCGGCGTGCCACCGCCTGGCATGCCGTACCGCGAGAGGAGTGAGTCAATCGTTTGCGCTTGTGTTACTATCATCGCAGCGGACGCAAGATCAGTTGCTGATGTGTCCTATTGTAGCTGCCGAAGAGGAGAGCGAGGAAGAGGACGACGAAGACGAGGATAGCGATGACGATGTCGTCATGCCCGAAGGTCCGCCTCCGGATCAAGACAACTCTGACGACTCTGATGACTCGGACGATATACCTTTACCGGACGGACCGCCGCCACCCAAAGCCTCGTCCCAGCCGCCACTACCTGCACCGCAACTACCACCTCACCCACCACCGCATGGCTTCCCAGGACAACCATTTCGACCCATGCCCCCGCGACCATTCTTCGCTCCTCCTGGTGCTGGCCTTCCAGTTCGTCCAGGGTACGTACAGCCCTTCGACCAAGTCTACGGCACTGGTCCGGGTGGACCTAGCTCTTTCCGCCCTAGGCCGCCAAGGCAGAACGTACAGCACAACAGACCGCCTACGGCCGTACAAGATCCGTTATCCGATGCGCCGACCCAGACATACCAAGGGTACAGGATGACGAAGCACGATTTACCGGCTCGCCCGCCGTCCGACGGCAGTGCAGTCGTCTCCGCTGCACCAGTGAATGGTGATTCTGCCACACCAGCTCCAACAGCAGCGACGATATCAGCCGAGCCTCAACTTCGCGACTTGCGTAAGGAGGCTACGGCATTTGTGCCAAGAGGACTAAAGAAGAAACAGAATCCCGGTGGAGTCAAGGTCGGCGCTATCAACGCTGCCCCAGGCGCAGGCGAGATCGACGAAGATGGCGATGAGCGCAAACGGTTCGCGTCGTCGTCAGCAGCAGGAGCTGGAGGCGCAAGTGGCTTAATGGGGAAATTGCAGGGTGTGCTTGGTGCTCCATCTTCGAGTAGTGGTAGTGGCACAAGTGGCGGGCAGAAGCAGCCAGGCGGTGATGAGGACTACCAAAAGTTCTTGGACGGCCTAGGCGACATTGGATGATGCATGTACCATATATGTGCACCTATGCATACGCCAGTCATCAGCCGTGCACTTTCTTAGCATATAGTAAGCCTCAGAAGAACGAATCCAGGATGAACCCGCTGTTCTCAACACGTTTTGCTCCCGCTGTGTCGCTGCGCCGCGTGGTAGTGGGTGGTGGAGGAGGTCCTGCCAAGAAAGATCAAGAACGCAGATTTCCAGTGGTATTCCTTGACATTCTGCCATCTCACAACGACAAGGAAAGCAGCAAGATGACTTCATTCGGTGAGTCAGAGTAGAGTCCGAGTCCCTGCGTAGAGGAGAGAGGCTGGTTGTACGGCGTAATCGGTATTCTTCTACAGTCCCTCCCTTAGCAGTGGATGTGATTTGAGCCAGCATCAAGGCCGTCCTCTCCAGCCAGCATAGCTCTACATCTGCCCTATGGCCTATACATGGGGGGTTGAGACACTGAGCTGATACAAGTGACCCGTTTCCCTCAGTCTTCGTCACGGGCAATGCGAACAAGCTCAAAGAGGTGAAAGCGATTCTGCTTGCGGGTGGAAACGAGGTGGAAGTCACTTCTCAGGCTGTGGACGGTACGTCTCGTCTCGTCTTCTCATCCTATCTGGAATGTACGCTGACGCTCTTCGTTTTGCCTGTCCTGCTCCACAGTGCCCGAAGTCCAAGGTACTACGCAGGAAGTAGCCATGGCCAAAGTCCGTGCTGCCGCTGAAAAGGTCGGTCCTCACCTCATTGGGTTCGGAGTTTAGAAAGCTCGAAGCGGGCTGACCAGCACCTCTTCATCGCAGCTCGGCACAGCTTGTGTCACTGAGGATACCGCGTTGTGCTTCGAGGCTCTTGGCGGACTGCCCGGTCCTTATATCAAGGATTTCTTGGGCACAGTCGGTCACGAAGGTGAGTGATGGGATACTGTCCATGACATGCGATGTTATGCAAATGGAAATGCTACAACAGAAACTAACAAATGTGACGTGTGCTTTGTTCAGGCCTAAACACCATGCTCCAGGGCTTCCCCTCGACTCGCGCCACGGCATTATGCACGTTTGCCTATTCTTCTGGGCCGGGAGAGGACCCGATCCTCTTCGAGGGCCGAACAGAGGGTCACATCGTGCCAGCCAGGGGTCCAGCGCATTTCGGTTGGGATCCCATATTCGCTCCTGATGAAGGAGACGGAAAGACCTATGCTGAGATGGACGGGAAAGAGAAGAACGCTATTTCGCATCGGTATAGAGCGTTGGAGAAGCTCAGGATGTACCTCCAGATGAGGGTTCAGGAGGAGAAGTCGGAGTAGAGATAGAATTGGACCCAGACGATGGCTTGCTGTCGGACTGCGTTCCGGAAGAAGTCGCGTCTTGCATCTGAGATGAGGCCGGCGGTGGTGGTGGCGGTAGAGACTCGGCGTGTGTGGGATGTATAGATATCCCGTGCGATGCCAACAACGCGAGGAAAGAGGGGAAATAATTTCGATACGTGAATTGGCGACGAAGATCGCTCAACTGCATGCAAAGAGACTGGATTAGCCAACAACAATCCTTGTTCGAACGCGAGACTTACCGCTTCTTCGTCGCTCGTGATGGCTTCCAACCTGCGCCAGACTGGAGTCGACCTCTTGCTCTGCGCTTTGTCTAGCCAGCTCTGCCACGTTTCCAGCCTTTCTCTATCTAGCGACAGCTTTGCCATCGTCCAAAGTACGTGCTGCACATTCTCTCGCACATTATTGGACCTCAGCACCTCGCTGAGCTTTTTCGGCACCCTTTCCACCTCTTCTCTCTGACTGAGATCGGCACTCTCTTCTCTAGCTCCGGGCTTAGTCTGCGGACCGATATACCGCAGTCTGACCCATTCTCTCCTCCTGACCCAGCCTCCCCAGCCCGCTACGCCCGGATGACTCGTCCACCCCCTCTTCTTGAACCACGAATTGTACCTCCATCCACCCTCATCAGTGCCGATGCGCATGTTGATCATCCATGGTGTCATGTACACCCATTCTGGTGCTGGAGGCTGGAACGTCTCCAGCGTGTACCCGGTAGTGATGGATTTTGTTTTGGGCTGAGAACGAGCTTGGGAGCGCCGGACGGCGGCTTGCTTGGCTTTGGCCCTGCCTTTCCGGTCGAAGCGGCTTAGTTTCGGTGCAGGCGATGTGTCGGTCGACGACTCGCCGTTCCCATCAACCTCGCGCCAATGGCTGTGCCCACATTCGCCTCTCGATGGTCGAGAAAGCGATGAGGCCGTGTCGATAGCATCGGGAGGCTTCGTGAATGGCGACGGGTCCGCGGGTAGAAGACCAGCCGAGGAGAAGTAACCTCTGCCAAGGATATATATGCTGAAGTCGATGTGTGTCAGCTGGGATACAAGCCGGAGGGTGGTTCAGCTTACCCTCGTTGATTCTCGAATAAGACTAGATCAAGTGATACACATTAGCATGCCGTGCAGATGAACGTCAGATCTTGCAAGACTTACTGTCCCATACGAACTCTGGCGCAATCTCCTCGCCGACCTGCTCTGGATCAATCTCGCGCGCAGATGTATGATCCAGTCTCCAGCCAGTGACCAATTTGATATCGCCAGTGAAACCAGCTTTGTACTCTTCGTACTCTCGCGTTGCAACCCGCATAGCGCGCTGGATGTCCTCCGTCTCCGCCAAATGGGCTTCATCGTCACTGTCTCCTTCCCCTGCTCCTTCTTCCTGAATAGCGGGTTGGGTGAGGGACGACCGTCGATTATGGGCATACGAACGCAGTATCGAAGGCAGGGATTGACGCCGTCTGCTCTGGAGCGAAGAGGCGATCGCATCTGCTATATCGGGCGAAGTGGGGGCTGTCTCTCCGGGACGAGAGGTCGGGATGTCATGTACCGACTGCGCAGAAGAATGAGTCGACCCATCCTCGAGGCCGACGGAAGTCATCGATGTCGACTGTATACAATTCTGGTCAGACTCATATGAAGCTGGTCCGCCTCAGCTGTGCCGTCAGTGATATGTGTCAAGAAGACTAAGAGGAGAGTGAATGTTGTCTTTCGAAAGATTCTGTAAACACAAACAAACACTTTCGAAAAGCGGAATGACGTCTTGTTTACTCGAGTACAAGCCCATTCCAGTCACTCTCCTTATTACTACTGCCTTCACCCTTGCCACCGCTCTTTTCATTACCCCTCACACCCCCTAGACCCGCCGCAGCTCCGGAATCAACAGTAGATCATCCGGGCTGCACTACCGCTCGCTCGACTGCATCTCCAGCCCTGCTCGCTGCCGCCGGAGCCAGCGAAATAGTCATGACGCCAACGTACGAGATTATCCCAGGTATCAGTATCGGTGCTTTCCGGCTAGGTACGTCGAGTCACTGCGCTGCTGACCGTCTCGTTCGACAAGGGCCAACGTGGTATCAGCCAGTACTGACGAGATCTTTGGTAGGCGATACGCTGTGGCATGTGCTCGAGCTACTGCGTGGGCAGAAGACCGAGTACCCCAAAGTCGAGGTATCATGGGATGTCGAGGTGAGTGTGGGTGTCTTACAGAGTATGACCGTCTAAGATGGCGCTGTTCTGTTGGTTGTCGTCTGCGCTTCCTTTCATCAAGACTGCCTGCTCTCCACGATCACCACTGCCATGCGTTGTGATGCTGGGCTATGCATGGACTGAGCTGAGCTGACACGTCCCATAGGCACCACAGCGGAGCGCGACAGTCATCCACCTCCCTCATCTAACGCTCTACTTCCCGCACTCCCTCACCCAACGCCTGACCCTGATCACCCTACCCAGCATCCCCTCGTCGTCTCTGACATTAACATACCAGACGCAGATCCTACATTCACCCTCTCAGCCTCTGACCAGGGCCAAAGTGGGCAGAGTCCTGGGTCCGACGTTCTCTTCGACCGGAGGGAACAAGTTGGATTTCCCTGGGATAAGCTTCGAGCTGGTCTCTCCCTCTGGCACTAGCGCTGGTGCTGGTGGGAGTGGGAACGTAGGAAGCGGAAGAGAGGATTTGGTCGGTGCTCTGACCGTCATACCAAGACAGGACAGCGCGCAGAGCGGAGCTGCGATAGGGCAGGAACCAAAGTTGGAATCATGTGTCATTCTCGTGCGTATCATTCACTAGACTCTTCAATCCGTCAGGTGGACTAACATTATGTCCAGCCGAACAGCGGAGTCGACCTGCTTTTCTCCGGCTCTGAGCCCATACAAGTGCGCTTGGGCGAAACGACTGCTCAGGATTTACTGCTGGATCTCGGCCCTCCGTTGCGCAAGTACTGGAAAGAGGACGATCGGCTCGAGAGGATGTGGGGCGAGGCTGGCGCGCAGCCTTCTGCGGGACAGTGTAGGTGATCGCTCTCTTCCAACCTTGTCTTGTTGAATCTGCCGGTCAGCGTTGACCATTCTTCGCATGCAGGTTTCTGGAACTATTTCCAGTACGGACTCGACTTTCTCATCTCCTCGGAGAATGGCGGTGTAGTGGTCAAAGTGCTGGCGCACTCCAATATCGTGAGTGGCTGCTTGCTTCGTTACTCCATAGAGTGACGTCGGGCTCACCATCGCTCCAACTCTTACTCGACAGCCCGGAACACCGCTGTTTCAGCGATACGCCCGTTGTCCCTGGAGTCTATCAACCAATTCTGGATCTCTGGACCTGACCTCGCCCTCAACATCATTCAGGTCTCATCTGACTCCATCATCAGAACCAAGCGCTGTATATACAGACGAGGTCCATCTTACCGTCCCACCACCTCCGGCAGTCATTTTCAATGGGAATGGGAGTAAAGAGGCTGGGGGAAAGAAGAAGAAGAGGACAGGATCGAACTCTCCCAATGGGACGAGTAGCGGTGTGAACACCCCCAATGGGGATGGCGATGCAGCTACGAAAGCGGTCAGCGATACCAAGCCGAGATCTAGGGCGCAGGCAAGTGCAGGTGCTGCACCGCCCGACGCTATGGTGCTGGACCGGGTAGTCGAAGGCGGTCTGGAAGGAGTGATCAACGTCGGACCAAGTCGTCAGTCATCGCTCATCCATCTTCTACTGAACAGTCAAAGCTGATGTATGACTGCAGGACTGATCGGATTCGACGGACTCATCATCGAAGAGGATCAAGCGAGTGGCGGTATCTGTTCTGTTCTGGTTTGGAGGGATGAGACAACGTGATACCCCAACATTGCGCCCTGCTCTGCACAATAGACATCGATTTGCTCCATCTCCCCCTTCCGACTCACTCTGTCTCATCAAGACGGCCGTGTTGTACTATTGTTCTTGCCTCCTTCAATCGAGCACTTGATTTGTCCATTCTGTTGGACTTATATATGTACTTGTAGTGGTTGTAATATCATATCACAAATTATGCATACACTTTTATATACATCAATAGGCCAACCACATTTCCGGCGTTAAGACTGAAACGAAGCATTAGCATCGCGACCACACTCGCCTAACATGCGAAACCGTACGCACTCTTCTGCATAGCCCGCCAAGTGGACAGAGCAGTGCCTACCTGCCACTGATCCAACACATGTCCCTGTCCTCGCTCCAGCAGAAGCGTTGAGTCCTGCATATCTTCTTCGGAGACGATAAAGTCCAGCTGGATCTCGTGCGGGTGGAAAGTCGAGTACACATGTGATCGCAGTGGAGAGCGGAGGACGTCTGATGGTGTCGGAGCTCGGAATGTGAGTAGGGGCGAGAATGATTTCTGCAGTATCGCGTCAGCTTGGCTCTTCTGTTTCAGAGTTTCAGCTGCCCTAGAGCCCATCCGCTTAGGATCGGTCGTTGAACTTGAGAGGTAGCTTACCATACATATGACGACCTGAGTTCAGCAGTTAGCGGTTGTTCATCTATAAGGCGAGTGGAATGTACACCTGGTGACTAGTGAGGTGCTCAACGCACCATATTAACCATATCATTTGACCCTTGGTCTTTCTCGAACCCGTCGCCAAACGCTCTACATTGCGGAAACACCGCTAGTAGAGTAACCAAAACGGCTTTGGACGCTTTACTCTTCAGGATACCTGCAAAGTTCTGCTTTCTGCGTTAGCTAATGTGGCTTTTCGATGTGCGTCGTTTGAGGACCTACGATGGCTACCACTCCATCGTCAACGAGCAGTTCTCCCAAATCTTCCCAAAAGTCCCTCGTGAACATCTCCCCAGGCACAGAACCGCCCGTGAAGCAATCTTGCACCACATAGCTCCATTGCGGTACATCTCCGCTCGCGCTCACAGCCTCGCCCTCAGTAGTGTTGCTGTGATGCCGTTGGAGCGCTGCCAGTTGAGCGATGAACTCGCTTCCATCCATGATGTTGACTGAAGCCAGCGATGGCGACAGGTCAAAGTGCTGTGAAGCAGCAGTGTAGACTGCTTCGTCGATTTCTGCTTTCATCGCAGGTCAGTCCGTCAAGTCTCCATGAAACACGTAGTAGTCGATGAACCAGAGAGCTATGCAGAACTGACCAACTACGTCCACGGCAAGACCACGCTTGGCAAAAGTCGAAGCAGCGATCCCAGCCCCAAGTCCACTGCGCCAAGCTAGTCAGCCATATTGGGAACCGGGGGGACGATATAGCTTACATGATGAGAGCTCGGTCCGGATCCTTCGCAGCATCGCTGTCTTCCCCTCCTTCCAGCATGACCTCCAAATCAGTCGTTAATGACAAAGTATGGATGAGCGATTCTTTCGCGTCTGAGCGATGAGCGAGGATCAGTATCTCCTGCAGATTGAACGTCGCGAAGATCCTAATACCGGCATAAAAGTCAGCTGCATGAACATCGCTGATGCGCAATGACAACTCACGAATCGCCCATCTCGGTCCGCTTGCCTCCTACAGCACTAGCATCGGTGATTTCCCTGATCCACCTTCCGCCAAGGATGGAATGATCACACCGCAAGAACCTATACCCATCTTTGAGATTCTCCGCTACGACGATCTGACCGGTAACACTTCGTTGTGAAGTGATCACTCTCAGCTCCCCGTTGGCTGTCACGTACGGTCGTGAAGTGGGCGGACGGAGGAAGATCTGCTGTCTCAGTGCTAGGATGAGGAGTGGGATCCGTAGTAATAAGAGCAGAGGAAAGACCTGGGCTGGGAGGAGGGTCGTGAGCTGAGTGAGCTGCTTGCGAGCGGACGGCGAGAGCGGTAGGCGCGTATCAATAAAGTTTCGGACAAGAGTCGGAAAGGATCGTCCCTCTGTGCTTGGGCGAAGGAAGAATGATAATGCTGTCAGGAGTAAGGAGATGAGCAGGATCTACTCCGCAACAGTTAGCGTTCGTCATCTCATCAACGACGTGAAGGTGGACGTACCGTTTTCTCGGGGCTTCCTACCACAACCGATGTGCTTCCAGACAACACTGCACGCCATATCTGCTCTCCCAGCCATATATGGAAGGTGAACGCAGCGGACCGAAGAGCGATAGATACGAAATTCCGCGCCATGTCGTTCTTTTTAGAGATCGGCTTGACGGGCGAGATGTGATCCTAGACGACGATCACAGTCTGTCAGTTCGTTCGAATTTCATGGCGGTGAGCTCTGGATGACTTACGAAGCACAATAGCGCAAATGCCGTCCCACCACCAACAACGCCTACACCCAAGAGTGCTCTGGCACCAAACGCGCCCCATTCAGGCCCAGCCGCTCGACCAAGTAAGACTCCAATTCTCCTTCCACAGACGTCCACCAGATCACCACTGAGTGCTGCAATGGAGAAGCATACTCTGGCAGGAACGATTTCCTTCGGTGAATGATGTAGCGTTATTGCCCAGTATGCGATCGATGCAGAGAGCGCGTAGAAGATGTATAGTGAGATTGTGTGGAGTGAGAGCGGGAGCGTGTTGTATAGTGGTGTCAGGAGGAGGACGTTAAGATGTAAGATTAGGGATAGCGGAATGGCCAATAGGACCGGGAAGAGATCTGGAAAATCACGATCGCGGTCAGCTGGTAGTACACGTAGGGCCGGGTTCTGGGAAGCACTTACATAAAGCGGCGAAACGGATCATCTCGTGCTTCCATGTCCTAGCCGTACGAGGTCTTCTCACTGCCCTTTCAAATATTTTGACCTGCCGGTCCCCCTCTTCCTCCTCCGAGGGCTGATGTTGAGGATTTCCAATCTCGTCTCCGCTCGAGTCCCCTTCCTCGCTCTCGCTGACTTCACTTGAAAATCCGTCACTCTCGTTCGCTGTATCCAAGTCTTTACTCTTCTCTCCCACTCGCTGTGTTCTAGAAGGTACTGAGCTGGCGGGAGGCGTCGTTGTCGGCGTGGTACTTTTCCCTTCTGGTCTTCGCTTGCGAGCAGAGCTCTGCGATCTGTTCGTTTCCCTAATAGATTTGGCTCTTTTAGGAGAGTGAGGCGAGGCGCGGCTCGTCGTAGAGCCTGTTGCAGGTACGTCGTCAGAGGCAGAAGAATCGCTATCGCTAGTCGACGTAGCGTCGTCCTCCGCTGATCCGTCCTCAGTCTGGCTGTCTTCCAGATGATCTTGCGCCGTTCCAGGTCCAGGAGAGGTAGATTTCGGGTCTGAGCTATAACTATGTCCCGAGCCATCTGACTCGGTCCGCACGTCGTGATCGCTCTCACTGTCGCTCTCACTGTCGCTATCACTGGAAGTATAGTCGTTTTCGTCTGATGAATGCGGTTCGACGTCCTGATCCCCCTGAATAGGCGAAGATTCAGTGTCGCGGATCTGTGCTGACCCCTCGCTGCCGCTGTCACTATCGCTTCCACTATTACTTCTCGAGTCGACTGTGCGCTCCGAGCGAGCTGTTTCCGGCTCAGCACTGAGTGGTTCGTTGTCGTTAGTGCTGACAATGGAGACGATGGTGTCTCGAGGGTTGAGAGATGCTTCGGACATGCTGATGGGATCTTGTGCGCGAATCCCCGTGGGGTTAAGCTCAGACCTCCACTTTCCACGTCCAGCTGCTCGAGTATCAGTACGGCCACCGAGCTTGGCTACTACGAATGGCGGTGAGGTCGTATGTGGGCAACGCGATACAGGAGGAAGTACAGTCAAGGTCGAAGAGGATATAACATTCCGGGCGGCTGGAGGTGAGACACCAAAGGAAGGTACAAAGGAAGGAGATCGGCGCTGAGTCAACAAGTGGCCGAAAAACTTACTCGACAATCAGGGAGAGTGCCTATCAAGAGCTCATGCATACAGCACCTCTGAACGTACTGCAGATGGGGTTGACTTGACCTGAGATACCCTCGCTGAGCATAAAGATCCAGCATGTCTAGGAGTTCACGAAGCATCCTTCTTCATCTTCTTGAACTACAGTAAAACCTCTCGTCAGCCAATATCATCATGAGCCAAAAGGACGATAGGCTGACCATAGCATCCCAGTGAGAACGCATTCCGTTCGCGCCCCGCTTGACTAGCGCTTCGTCGCCCTTGACTTCTGCCCACAGTCCCGCTCTGACAAGTCTGTCAATAGCTTCCAGAAACCGCATTTCTTCTTGCGGAGACCACATCAAGCGTCCCTGGACATGCTGTGAGCCTCAGGCGTTTCTCAGAGGAGAGATTTACAGTAGATATTGGATGACCGCTCACCTCAGGTTTTGCCCCTCGAGCTTTCTTGGGACTGTGTGTCCCGATCGCCGCTTTTGAGTAGTCGAAGTCGGCTTCACGCTTATTTCCGCTGTTGCTGGACATGACGCCGGTCGTACTGTAGTCGAAGTGATGATCGAGAGTGTTTTGATGTTCTACGATAGGACTTGACACTTATTCGAGGGCAGGTGAACGATGTGCTATGGCGGAGGGAGGAGGTGGAATGTGAGGGAACCAAAAGAAGTGTAACTACTTGTCCCATCCTTTTCAGAGCTTGCTTCTCCCCCATTCCACATACAGCCCACTTCAATCGCGCATCCCAATTCCTGGCGTCGTCAAGCTGCGCTACCATCTTATAAACCATGACTATCGTATAAGGCGCAAGTCTGGACTATGTCAGGGACGGAGTACTGATAGCCGAGATGATCAAAGGATGCCCCCACATTGTATTCCACTCGTGGTTTGCGCTCACGAGCCGCTGCGGGCTAGGGAGCTCTCGCGATCACCACCAGCAAGCTTATATGCTAGCCTGCATTCAATGGTGTGGTGCATGGTGCCAAAGGCCAAAATTTTCCGCTGACAGATATTGCAGGTGACTGTCACATTGCAACTCGTTGGCGTGTTCTTATCCTGCAGCTCCTTGGTGGCCAGCAATCAAAGGGGATTTCCAATTACCTTTCAAACCGCTTGGTATCAGTATACACAAGCCTATATAGCATTCCCCAGAGAACGAGAGCCGCCTCCCCTCTCTCTTCTGTCCTTGCTTTTCCCTTTTCAACCTCACAAGCTACTCTTACCGGATTTGAATGCCTACCTCACTGATTTTCCATATCCAGCTACACACCCATACGAGCTTCAATACTGACCCTACATGTCTCGCAGTACTTCGCTCAGCAATGAGCGAGAAAGTGACGGGCCTCCACACAAGCCGTCCGATACCAGTATCGCCACTGCATCTTCCGCTGATGACTCTGGTGAAAGCAGCGTCACAAGTGCGATCCCCCCACAGACCTGTGGTGACGAGATAGTCGAGCCTGAGCCGGTATCGCTAGTCCATTCCAATGACAGTGACGCTACCCGGTCGGACAGCAGCAACTACGCCAAGCAAAACGGGCTCACTTCTCTCAGTGGCTCGCATGATGAAAGCATCTATTATGACGACGGTTACCGGGCCGCATATAACACCGGGCAGTCAGGTGCGAGGCCGCCCCGGAGGGAACGCTGGGAGAGGCTCAAGAGGGGGCAAAAGCGCCTCAGGGTCGCCGCAAAAAATCACTCGCGAACAAAGGCATTGGGTGATACCCTCCTGGACCGGTACCGCAGGAAGCCTATGCGCAAGTCGGAGCCAAGCGGCGCCAATATCCATCAGATTCTGTCCGCTTCCTGCGGCGCCACGAAGAAGATTCTTGATCCCGCGTCGTCCAACATGGAGGAGAATGAAAGGTTAACCTCCAGGCTTGACTCTGACGAAAGACACGGTAAGATGTCGTCCATGTGGACCAAGAAATCCAGGGGAGCCATCGTACGCTTCTCCCATGAAGTTGCTATACGTACTATCTCTGGCTCTGAGGTTGGTTCCTGTACCCCGCCCTCACCTATGCTGACCGTGCTGCGCAGGAATCGTCCGTGGAAGATGACTCAGATTCTGGTACGGAGTCGCATGCTACTCGACCGTCCGCAAGCGACCTGGACAAATTGCGCGGTCGGTCTTTCATCAATTTGCACGAGCAATTTGTCAGCGAAGCCGAGTCAACCGCTACGAGTGCAGCGGGTTCCGGTGAAGATGAGGACGCTTGACGAAGCCGTCTCTTCTCGTGACAATGCAGCACCATTCGTATCCGTTTTGATACTCGTGAAGGGACTACTGCGTGCGGCCAAGCGTAGGCTTGGCACAGGACAAGAAAGAGATGGAAAATGTAGATTGCGCACGGGAGGAGGAACGGACTTAGTATGGGCGTTTTCTGCATGCATTTTGTGAAGAAGAGCAGCTCGTACAGCGTGCATTATCCAAGGTTGTACCTTACATCGTAGCCTGTGGTCGCCGAGGTGATGTGAAGTCATGTGATGAGTTATGATGTCTGTCGTCAAGCAACTGTGATGGCGAATTTGAGTGCTCTTCTCGGGTGCGATATACAGTAAACATATGTTCTGTTTCGTGAGTGAACAGAATGCGTACCCTCTTTGTTCTACTTCCCCATCCCAAGAACAGCAATCTCATCCTTCACTACATTGCGTGACAGGTAATGACAGACCCCGAACCTTTCATTCGACCTTTCCTTTGACCGGTGTAGTGGATAAGTGTCACATAACAGCTTAGCCGCGTCGTGTCGTCCTGCAAGTCCGTATTAGCTGGTGTGGTTGATGGTCAAAGGGTGTTACAATTCACCTTTCATAGCGGTTGGTATCAGTCAAAATGCCCGCCGAAGTCGCTTGCCTGTATATAGCAAGCAGGATCAAAGTTAGCGGCTTCACCCGTCTCTTTCTTCACTGCTCTTTGCTGCCCAAGACTCCAGACTACTCTCACTCCCATAACATTGCCTTCCACAACACTGAGCCTCCTGACCCAGCTACATATCCACACGATCCTAGATACTGAGCCACAGACATGCCCCCTTCCAAACATACTAGGAGTCAGACAAGGGGCAAAGCGCGTGCAGACAATACGTCCAACGCTAGTACTGCCACTCCATCGTCTTCCGGTGACTCTGGTAACAGCAGCATCACGGTTGCGGTCCCCTCCCAAAGCTCTGGCAGTGAGATAGCCGAGCATGACGCAGTCTTGGAGACGCCGTCCGATGACAGCCAAGCTACAGCACGCGACTCTAGCAACGAGACCGTGACGTCGAAGCGTTCCCGCGGGGCCGGGCGTAAGAAGAAGAGAAGGCGCCTCACCCCTCTTGAAGATCGCACCCCTCCTGAAGTTCTGTTACGTTACTACGTCGCCATCGAAGATAATCTCAAGGACTCACTTACGAACAAGGAGGCGAATATAGCCGCGACCAAAAACACTGAATCAAGTCTTACGCCTTCCGATGCACAGGACGAGCCGTACGTTAGGGGTCGCAATCGCAGGGGATCCAGGGTGCACTTCTTCAATGAGGATGACTCCATGGTAGGCTCCGAGGTTGGTCACTGCACCTCAACATCACAGATGCTATACTGACCGTGATGTGCAGGAACCGCCAACGGAAGACACGAATCCTGGTATGGAGTCGCGTGCTGCTCCACCGTCGGACACCCCGAGTGAAGCGGCCAGTGATACCACCGCAGGAATGTGAGTGCAAGAGAGAGTGGCAGATGTGGCAACGGGAGTAACGGTTTTATCTACCGTTGTCAGGTATGGGCTTGGATCGCATGCATTCGTGAAAGGAGGGGCAGTGCATATGTTCTGAGCCGTACACAATGGCGCATACAACGTAGCCCGTAGCCGCCGAGGTACTGAACACGCTAGTGATATGAAGGGCGCAATATGACGCCCGTCGTCAAGCAACCGTGATGGCAAATTCAACGCAGATCTCAGTATATTCTGTATCCCATCAATCATGAGTGATTGAAAGACATATCCTCAATCTTTTACTTCTCAGCCCAACAGTCACGGTCTCATCTTTATATACACTGAATTGTACCCACCCATCCTCGAGTTACTTCGTGCACACATTTTCGCTACAAAGTTACAAGTTGTGAGTGGCAGTCAGCTTCTGTCGGCATCATGTGTTAAGAACGCCGCGCTGACGATAGCATAACGCGATAGACATATCACAAATATGCCTGCTGCTAAAGTTGACAAGGAAGCTTGGACGGACGAGCACTCTGTAAGTCTTGCGTGGCATCTTGTGTGGTGCAAGCTTACTTCAGCTGACGACGTGATCACTCAGACTGTTCTTCTCAAAGCTATGGTCAGCCTCGTCCTCGCTAATCGACCCGCCCTCTATTCCTGCGATGGCTTGGAAGGCGTTTCCGGGAACGGCGGCGACCGAATCAACAAGAAGATTCAGCAATACCTCAAGAAGATCTGTGTCAGTGTCGGCGTTCCCGATGGAGAACAGATCTTGGAAGAAGAGATGAGCAAGATGAAGCGCGGTGCTAGTACTGGTACTGGTAGCGCGAATGGGACGCCAAAGAAAGCGAAGAGTACTGGTAAAGCAGGGGCGAGCGCCTCGCCTAGTCCCGAGAAACGAAAGGTCAAAAGCGAGGAGGATGACGAGTGATATCGGGGTAGAATGGTACCAGTCGAGATCTTCAATATGCATACGGTATCTCCTTCATTGACAGCATCGTCATGACAGTATGGCTCGATGGCATGATGACGAGATGTTTGTGCGGTTTTGTACCACTCGAACACTCTTGCGCTCCTGTACTGTTTCAAGTTACGGATATCCTTCATCTTCTACTCCTCTCATCTTCGCATGCCTAGTCACCTCTTCACACCCATTCTTCTTTGCCGACTCGTGAGTCATCTTTCACGTTTTTGTAAGTGCAGTCTGGTCGCTACTCTTAGTTAACGCCGCAAGTGAACCTAACAAACGCGATAGTCACCGTCCTCGATCATCTCGTCAGCATGTCCGCGCTTAATATCGGCAAAGAAGCATGGAACGAACGAAACACAGTGAGTTTCCTCCATTTGCACCTGAGTGAACATACTCTCTACATCATATCTAACGACATATTCCATAGCTCGCCCTTCTGCGCAGTACAGTCGCAACGGTACTGTCCAATCGCCCAAGTATCTCCGCCAACCCCGCTCTTGCTGGAGTAGCCGAGAACAGCGGTAATCGCATCAACGCGAAGCTCTTGGCGCTTCTTCAGAAGGCCTGTGCCGGTACCAACATTGTTGGGGCGGAGGATATCGTCAATGAGGAGGTACAGAAACTCAAGCGAGGTAGGAGTGGGTCGCCGAAGAAGAGCCACGGGCCCGCGGGCAGTGCGCAGACGACGCCAAAGAGGAGAAAGGTCAAAGAGGAGAGCGAGCAGTGAAGATGTGAAGCTGTCGCTAGTCATGATCGTATAACGCAGAGATGATGTCACTATTTGCATATCGACCTACTCGCTATAAATCCTCAGAGCATCTCGTATTTGATGTATGTAGAACGGACCCCTATGCCATAATGATCTCGCTCTTCACCTTCCTCCCCTTACCTCTCTTGATCTCCTCATCGACGATTTTCGCATCGAGGCCCATACCTAGCGCGAGCCGCTTACACGCGTCGATGACCTTAGAACTGATCCTATTTCCACCGTGGCCGTTAACTTGGTCTAGTGGGGGAATACGGTAGAATGACGAGCGGGATGAGAGGAGGTGGGAGATCATCGCGCGTGTCAGGGCGTCCTGCGTGAGCGTGTCAGCCTCATGTATGCTCCGGGGACCGGAATGACATGGCTGACGGTATGGCGTTGCTCCCATGGTTGATCACCCGGGCAATCGACGGAGGACTTTTTGATTATTGGGGTTTTCGGCATTTCGCTTGGAAGTCTCTGTTGAGAGTTTCCCGTCAGGTTGGATGTGGTTGGATGTTATTGGCGAATTGGAGTACCAATAGACGAGCTCTCACTATAAGTATGCGAGTGTTTGTCCGTTGCAAATAATCGGTTTCGTAGTATGGATGATAATAAGAGTGATGTCCGTGGTGTAAGGAAAAGGGAGAGGCGGACAATGATGAGTTGATGAAAATTCTGCCAAACTCCTTCTTGTCCAGACGCCCGGCGAGAGAAGACAGCGTGTCAGCCGGCTTGACGACGCCATACCCGTCGATAAGGAGCTATTGCCGGCTCCAAGGCCGAGGCCGTTACGCTTCGCAGACCGTTGATGGGGATTCTCGGCCAGGAACAAGCCAAAGGACCTCCTGTCGGCCGGGCTGCGGGACCGTTGTCAAATAAGTAGTGGTTGAATCACGAGCGTAATGGTGGTCATTCGTTCGTCTTTCAGCAGACTTATAAGACGTCACCCTATCTCCGTCGACTATTTCGTTATTCCTCTACTTACGTTGTCAGTCGCATCAACATCAGCACAGCTAGGACATCTTGACCTAAAAACTCCAAACTTCAACTCGATCCCTCTCTCCGCCAGACAAGCACCATGCCCGCCGTCAAGCGTGAATCCTCCCCAAGCTCGTCTTCGCCCTCGTCAGCCGAAAACACCCCAAAGAAGCAGCGTACGCCGAAGAAGGGCGATCCCGACAAGCCCGTAAGCCGCACGCCGTTCTCTCTGCTTGCTGAGATCGATCTCAGCACTTGGAGCGAGTGCTGATGTGATCAATCATTACTCGGTCGTAGAAGAGGGAAAGGATTAATTGGACCCAAGAGGAAGACGAGATCTTCTTCGACCTGATGCTGGACGCGCTGAAGGAGAGCTTGTACGCCAAGGTCAAGTCCGATGGAAGGCTCGACAGAAACAGTGCGGCCGTCAAGGCTCACGTTGTTGCAGTGGTCGGTCAGACCTTCTTCCGACAACGTCAAAATAGGTTAGCTGACGAGAATTTGGGGGTTAGATGAACAAGCTGAAGAAGCCGACCGCGAAGTAGGCGGTCCCAAGTATCATCAGGGATGCGTCGTATTGTATCGTCATGCACATCTATGGTCTTGGCTGCGAGACAGAGTTAACGGCTCAATAGCGTTATCCGAGGTAATGCCAGATCACCCAAAAGCTGAACAGAGTGAACGTTGCGCCCGCGCCAAAGATCCAAGCGTCTTGTTTTCTGCGAGGCAGTCCAGAGTTAGCTTCTGGTCTCATAAGAGCCCAGTGCTATGGGCGACATGAGTCTGAGTGAGCCGATAAGTGACGCAACTCACGTTCTCCTCTCGACCCATCCTATAGTCTCACGACTAAGTCCCAAAGTATTCGCAGTATCCAGCAACTTCCTCTTGGTGCCTTTCAACATGCCCCTCTGCTCGACCAAGTTCTCGAGCACTGCGCGACCCTGCGCGAGATACTGATCGATACTGTTCTCACTTTCCTGCAAGAACGTGTGTTCTCGCAGAGCAAAGTCCTCTCTTGATGAAGGTGGGTGATTCGGTTGATAGAGTGATGAGGAGGAAGATGAGCCGAAGGGCGATTCGTGGATTGGGGAAGGAAGGCCGTTGCCCCCGTGTGCGGAGGGATGAGCCGACGAACGTCGTTGGAACGCGCCTCCTTGCATCCCTGGTGAGAACGGTGCAGACGACGACGAAGTGCCCAATAAGTCTGAGCGAGCCTACGAGCGACCTACTGTCAGCTAGCAGCCAGTGAAAAGCTCCACAGGGCATGTAGCTGCACCACGGTGTATACATACCTTCTGCTGCCCCTCGTTCTTCGCCCGCTCAAACCGTGCTTTGAGCTCCTTGTGTTCCGTCTTCAACTTTGTTACTCGTCTGAATCATGAATCACCAAACCAGAGTCAGCAGATTTCAGCTATCGTTCAGTCTATGATGATAGCTATTTTTGCAGCACTCACGTATTCGCCTTCTCCCGCGCCGCTGTCACCATCTCCTTACGCGCCATTGAGTCGTAATCATCTATCAGGCGAGAGAGCGCGCCCAGAGTGGTGGTTATCTGGCCTATAAGTGTATAAATGATGCCTCAGCGCATATTCCTTGACTTGTATTCAAGAGCTCGTCAACTAACCCTGTATGCTTGGCCCAGCCTCGCCGCCATCCATTCGCGCCAGATCAGCATTGAGACTCGCTATTTGTCTGTTCCCCAGCGCGTTCAGCGAGTTCATGTTGGTTTGTCGAGTACGAGATAATCGTACTGGGCAGCTGGATTGTAGCTGTTGATGGAGTGTGACCGCGTATGCGATGGAAGGCGGCGCGAAGAAGCAAGTGCAGATGTTGTTGTGTAAACTGTTCTATGTCAATTCAGAAAGGACCGAAGTTAAGATATTGTAGAGGCGTTCCGGAGATGCACGTTGACTGAACAGCATTATGCAGTCGCGATAACGTGGAGCCCACTCCGGCGGGATGCTGAACTGGTGAGATAGATTATATTCGCACGCGGCTGCAACCCCCTTTTAGCTGTAGCGGCTATTGGGAAGGTGTTCATTTTCGACTACGGAACTCCTCTCTTCAGCGCGCCAACATTACGAGCTATGTCTCCTCTAGCACCAGTGTTCGAGTCCCAGCAGAGTCTCACGACTTTGTTTATTGGGTCTAAAACTCGGTGATCAAATCAGTTTCCATGATCGACGCTTCGGCGTCGAGCAGATAGGCCGGCAACGGATCAGTCTGGCTGGTTTGGCATTGACGCTTCAAGAGGTTTGGACACTTGTAGGATTGCGCAGGGAGAGCCGGGTGGGCACCAACTTTTTGTGTTTTGTCGCGTTGGGTCGCACTGCCACAGCCGATGACGCAGGTCCGAATGGCGACGACAACCGGATGCATAATAAAGAGTACGGCCGGTAACTAAATACTTTCAATCAGTGACTGATTCATCATCAACGTTCATTACCGCATAACACTTCTGTAGCAATCGCCATGTCCTCAGCAACGATCACAGAGCAATGGGTGCTGGGTCCGGAGGACACTCCGTTCTATACAAAAGAGGTCAGTCAGCTGGAATTCTTCGAATGACAAGACAGACTTCGCTAACTTCTGATCACAGTGGTCGCCAGCGAACGAAGACCCCAAAGCGTATATCCTCTTCGTACACGGTAAGCGGCACTGCTTGCTGTTAATTCATAGTCAGTGAAGCTCACTCATATATCACAGGCTTTGCCGAGCACATATCGCGATACGATGCATTCTTCAGTAAACTCGCCTCACCACCATCATCGCTGCATATCACAGCGTTCGATCAGCGAGGACACGGCCGGACGTCTCACGCACCACTAACAGCTTCGTCGCCAGAGGTCGTGGCGTGGAAGAAAGAGGGAAAGACGGTGAAATTGGAGAAGAACGGGGAACGCCGGACGGGAGGCTGGGCAAGAATCATGCCTGACATGGAATGGTTTGTGCAACGCGAGTCCCAGCGGGCCAAAGCCGGAGGGAAGAAGCTCTTCCTCCACGGATTCAGTATGGTGAGCTATCCTATCAGCTATCCTTATGGTAGTCACCAGTGAAGTAGCTGAGTCCTCGCTTGACGTGATGTAGGGCGGAGGCCAAGTCCTGGCTTTTGCGACGAGACCCCAAGCTCCCCCTTCATCGGAGACCGTCAAGATGCTCTCTGGCGTCATCTCGGGCGGACCTCTGATCAGGCAGACTAAGCCGGCACCAGGCATACAGGTCAGCTGTTTCTACCGATCGCCTAGCACTTTTGAGCTGACATGCCATCCAGGTGAAAGCAGGTTCCTTTGCTGCTGGACTTGGGCTCGGGTCCATGCTCATTCCGACTCCGATGGACTACAACGTAAGCATCTCCAGTTCTGCTTGATACTCTCGCTGACCTAGCCCGCATTCAGCATCTATCGCACAACAACGAAGTGAACGAGAAATGCAAGGCCGACCCATTCTGCGAACAAGTTGGTTCCGTGCGCGGGATCGCCGACATGCTCAATGGCGGCGCATCGCTGGACGCACATGCGGCGTGGAATGCGTGGCCAAAGGACCTACCTGTACTGCTGTATCATGGCGAAGAAGACAATATCTGCGATCCTAAAGCCACCAAGAGGTTCGGCGAGAACGTTGTAGCAAGCGACAAGAAGGTCCACATCGTGCCTGTGAGTCTCATTAACCTGCTCAGCTGAGACGAGAAAAGACAGAGCGACGCTGATTTTATTCGTGGTAGGGGATGTACCACGAGGTGCATAATGAGCTCGAACCTGTCCCGACAGATCTGGCAAAGGTCATCGCAGACTGGGTCCATGCGAGGGCGGAAGGCGCCCAGTCTGCCACCTCGGCAGGCCAATCTAAGCTGTGAGCTATTGCTCGATGTTGGAATGTTCCAAAGATCCTGTATTTAAGTGCAGGACGGTGCAAGAAGGTAAAGTGAAGAGTATAATTTTTGCATTAGCAATTAGTATTAGTGGTATGTCTGTATGTATGCGTATATCTATGTACACTGCTGTCGACTGCATTGTCTGTCGCCTTCCTTCCACTCAAATCCAGAGGCACCGGGTGCACGGCAAAGACGCACACTCATAATTCGCCCTTGACGCCATCGACCGCCGTTCCAGAGCCAGCAGCGGAACCGATCAACCCGACACCTTCCGCCGCGCGTCGGAATTGCTCCTTGATCCATTCTTTGAGATAACCCCTGACGTCCGCGTTCTCATCCTCGTATACGTAGTATGCGAATCGGCGTGAGAGGTAAGCCAGGTGTTTGGGGTAGTAGGTGATCACGGATGCCCAGAACAGAAGCGTTATTGAGAGTAAGGTGAATACTGCGATTGTGCACACCCCGTGTCAGCTTCGTTCTGAAGTCGCTCCGTCACATCAAATGGGGAGACGAGCTACCGAGGGGAAGAAGTTGTGTCAAGTATTATCGGGACTCACAGATCAAAGCCTTCTCCCACGGCTGCATCATGGACAGCGCGAAAGTCGACTCGAATTTGACTCTGCACCACAATTATAAACGTCAGCTCCTGCTCAAGTAGCACCATATTTCCACCCGTCGGTCGCATTGACGCAAAGGGTCCAGCCGACTCACATCCATTTCCATATAACTCGTCGAATGCCTCCGGGCGGCGCTTGGGGATAATGGGGCATGTCGAATATGTGGGAGGTTTGGAGGTTTGAGCAACTTTAGCCAGATATGACGGACAGCAGTTGAAGTTTTCGGTAGTGACGATGCAGTGTGGGCTGTCAGCGCCGCGCTGCTCAAGCTGTAGATACGTGTGTTGGTAGTGAAGATATTGGAAGAGATGGATGATGAAAGAAAACAAAGCGGTCATTTGACGGTCTTCACCGCGTCCACGCTGTACTCGTACTATGCGCGTCGGGATCGGCTTCCTCCACTTTGGTCCAGTCCACTTTGCTTAACTTTTGGGTATGGGCACTACCTCAACTCTCTGCCATTGCATTCTCCTCGTCCTTCGACTTCTGTACTACCATCGCCGCAGTCACTAGGACGGGCGTGTAGAGCCGCCTCAACATACAGCACACGACTGCACAGCGCTGAACACCGCCGCCATGACATCTACCCTTATAACGCTCCTCTCTCAAACCCCCTCACCGCCATTCATCTACTTCCACCACCCTCACCACCCATCGTCGTCAGCATTACCTCTATCGGAGCTCTCTCAACTTCCGACATGTCGTATGAGCAGGGTGGACGGCGTGGAACATCATACGCCCCGCTTACTGTTTTCCGGCATACTCAACAACCTCTCTGCTCACGAGCAAGTCGGCAGCACAAGCACCAGCACTAGGACCAGCGATGGTGTCGGAGAGATATCTACGTGGGATGGCTTTGCTGAGCGACTCAGATCCATCTCCTTATCTGCAGACAGTGTTGCCAATGGGAAGGGGAAAGGCAAAGGCAAGGCAAACGGACATGGACATCTCAATGGCGATGAAGCACACGAGAGGAAACACCTCGTTATAGTCATTACGAAAGCGGAGCGATTGCGTTCAATCCTGGGAAACGGGTGGTCGGTCATCACTCGGATGTCTGAGCTGGTAAGCAGCATTGAACTCTCTGTGCCAAGTCAAGTCTGATGCTGACCCGTTCCTCTTCGCCGCAGACCGGCACGCCGAGTACCGTCCTATTAGCATCTTCGATGCCGTGGGATCATGTGAGACCGATACGGGGCGACGCGCCAGAGCCAGTGCATATCTATCTGGCGTCACCGACCAGAGAAGGTGGGCTTCTGCGTCATCATAACGCTCATTGAAGCTTACATCCTCTTTGATCGAATTAGAGATCCTCACTCGGCTGCTGCCAGGCTCTGAACACCCCTTGTACCCGCGCTTCCTTGACCTTCTCATCTCCGTCGTCTTACCTCTTGTCGCACCGCCCATAGAAGAACTGGAATATCTCGCGTCTTCCCTTTGGCCAATATACACCTTTTCTCTCCCTGCGCACACCGAAATGACCTTGCTCAACCGGCCATATCCTGATCCTGACAACCCGCCGGCGCCTCTAGAAATAACGATAAAGCTATTGACCGATCTCAAACACCAGCTCTCCCTAGCTCTCGCAGCAAGCATAGAGAGTCTCTTACCTCGGACCGTAGGACCGCACGAATTCGTGCAATCCCTTTTACCCCGCTCAGGCGCTGTAGGGGGGCGAGCACTGCCCAAACCAGCCGGACTGGATCTACCAATCTGCGCAAAGTTCTTGCTGGTTGCAGCGTACTGCGCATCGTACAATCCTGCCAAGTCAGATTTGAGGCTTTTCGGGCGGGGTGTCGGGGCGGACGGCAGAAAGAAGAAGGGTGGCGGGACGAGAAGAGCGGGCTATGGGCGTATACGCGTAGGCAAGGTGAGTAGTATTCGACTAATGCTTTGAGCAAATGATTGACATCGATATGCGTCGGTGTGAGCAGGTGCCTCAACGGTTATTGGGGCCAAAACCCTTTCCCATAGATAGACTTCTGGCGATATTCGCCTCCATATATGCCGAACATGGACAAAGACCAGAAGACCTCCAGCCTTCCCTTGCGGCAGACTCGGACTATTCCTCGTCGTCAGATGAGAATGATGGTGATCCGGTGGACAAGAGGGAGAAAGATAGTTGGCTGCCATCGGTAGCGAGGCAGGCTGCACGAGCTGATCGCAAAACGAAGAGAGAGAGGGAAAGAGAACAGAGATGGGATGACGAAGTTGACGCGCTCACTATGTCCGTCAAACTCTGGGCCTTGGTCAGTGATTTCCCCCGTCGCTACGTATGGTAGATGTCCAGATTCCCTGAGAGCTGACACACATGAGTTTGCAGATACCGGAGCTGGAAGGGCAGGGGTTACTTCGACGTGCTTCGCCCGTTGATCGGCTGGATAATATCATGCTTCGTTGCGAGGTGGACTATGAGACCGCTAAGGTACTAGCGAAAGAGCTCAAGATCACGCTCGACGAGTACATCTACGAGGCAGTGCTGCAGTGACTGCCTTTGTATCTTAGTATATGTTTTGCATCGCAGTAGAGATGACCGAAACGACTATGCCTTCCACTCCAGATACCCATCCTTGTCCATCTTCGTACACTTCTGAACCACGGCTCTGACTCTCTGTTCAACCTCGGTCCTCCTAGTACCCCTCACTTCTCCCGCGACCTCCACGAACTGGTCGAGCAATTCTTGCTCAGTCAACGCAAACGCTCCTGATCCAGGGGCGTATCCGTCGACCGCGGCTCTGACCGCCTCTTCTGATGGTAGACCATATTTCCTGAATTGGCCCCAGGTCGAATCCCTACCCGAGTCGAGCTTTGATGCGGAAGGCGGCTGGAAGTCGAGCTCTGGCCTGTCCGCCAGGTGTCCTGAGGAAGAGGAGAAGAAGTTGGTCTGGATCGTAGAAGGAGATAAGAGCGGGTCGGACAGGGATGACGGGACCCATTTCGTAGGTGTTTTCGAGCGGTCGATGAGGACCGCCGAAACTCCAGAGATGAAATCATCGGTAGCTCTCTTCGAACCCGTAAACGCAGTGGCCATTGACATGTCTGAAAAGACAGTGATGATTCAGCTTATACATCAGACGCACGCTGTTTGGTTCTAGCTGACTCACCGTTCAGTAATGATCTGTCGAGTCGTTTGGCCTCTTTCGCCTTACGATAGTTGGCGAGGGCCACGGCCATACCAGTCGGGCTTCTCGCTGCCATAGCATCCTTCTGCGCTTGAGCCCATTGTCGCACATCCTCGCCAAGCTTCTCGTCGTTCACAGCTTTGGTGAGTGCCGCGTCGATGTCGGCGATACTCTTCAGCCCAAAGGTCTTGTCCAAAAACGACCGGATCGCGCCTGTGATCGGCGTAAGACCATCAGGGGATGCTTTGGAAGACGGTTCGGTCGTTGATGATGGTGCGGCAGAGAATGAGCTAACGAGACTCGCTATAGTTGGTAGAGTCGGATTCTCAAGTTGCGTAATCTGGTGAACGATCTCTGGGAGGACGTTTGGTGTCACGTAGTGTGTGGCGATGCCCAGATCGCTGTGTACTGTCAGCTTTAATCAACATTCAATTAGAAGCTGAACTCACTAGGCTGCCCGACCGTACAATTCCTGGCCAGTGACAGTGAGCCACGCACCGACGGCGCCGTCCAATTGCGAGAGATAGTAATTTGCACCGACGTCAGGCGCATACCCGATCTTCGTCTCGGGCATAGCGAAGACGGTTTGAGAGGTAGCTATCCGGATTGCAGCCGGCAACGAGGTACCTGCGCCGCCGCCCACTAAAAGCAACGATTGGTGAATCAGTGAACTAAATGATGGTTGATTAGATCGAGACGTACTGGTCACGCCGTCGATGACGGCGACGTATGGTTTACCCAGACGTGCCAAGATCCAGTTGAGCTGGAATTCAGATTGGAAGAAAGGCAAGGCTGTCTGTTTGCCTGCTTTCAAGTCGAGTACGATCTCTGCAAGGACCGTATATTCAGCGTTGTAGTCAATACAATCGAGCTAAGACTCACGCTTGACGTCGCCTCCCGCACAAAATGCTCGACCTTCTCCTGTGCCTACGATGACTTTGACGGAATCGAGTTCACGCCAGCTCTGCAAATGTCCACAAAAAGTATCAGATTAAGCCCTCTTGCCACCAAGCGGAAGAGGCACTACTGACCTTCATCTTCTCGGTCAGCAGTGTGATCATCTCCTGGTTGAGCGAGTTGAGCTTTGTCGGTCTGTTGAGCTTGAATACTCTTGCGCCCTGGTGTGATTCGAAGAGGATGACCTCCTGCAGCACAAATATAACAGATTAGCTCATTTTCAGAATTGGTTGGCAAGATCGCGCCCACCTCATGAGGAGCAGCCATTTTCTCTGACGAAGCTGCTTTAGAGTCTTTAGCAGATGCTGACGAGCTGAGATGTCGCGAAACGGTGGCCAGGCGAGAAGCAGCAACAACGGACGAATTGCGAAGGGCGGCAGTCGATGGCGAAGTGGATGGTCCGGCTATGGCGCCCATTCGGGAGGGAAGGCGCGCGAGGCCTGACATCTGTGGCTCGAGGGGAGTAAAGGGGGGATGTTATTCGTGGTACTCTGTTGCAGAGAGAGTGGTACAGAAACAACCAAAGATCTGAGAAAGGCTAACGACGTCGCTAACCTTTTCGGCACTGGTAGGACGATGGGAATGCGGAGTTGCTGTCAATGTCCGTTTCTCTCACTGTATTTCGGATACGCGGTTGCGATTACGCGGTGAAGCCTCGTTGTACGAGCGTTGCACTTTCGGTGCATCAAATGCTTGACTATAGTACTCTCTGAGCTGTTGCAGACGACTGACTAGCACAGCGACGCGACATCGAGCACAAGATCATCGTCTGAAGTGCCGATTGCACAAATTATAGGACAACGACTTGCCGACATCACCGCAGGCTCGGTCCAATGCCGCCGTTCAACAAGGAGGACCTCTGGCAGTCCGGTCGCGATGAGACGGTCGAAGTGAATCAGCGAGCGTTGATAGATAGTGAGCTCTCTGGTCGTTCGCATCTTGCTATCAGGATCCAAAAGCTGACATTGACCTGACAGAGATCCTGGCGCGATACTCTGGCGAACACACCAGTATGTCTTTGCCACTTGCCATTCTTGATCGAGCTAATTCGCAGCATCAGTCTTCCGTGAATTACTTCAGAACGCAGATGATGCTGGTGTACGCCCTTGTCAAACACTTTGGACGCCGATCTGTAGCTGACCAATTGATCAGGCCGAACATGTCCAAGTCAAGTTCCTTTCGCAAGCAGGTCTCGACGCCATCGATCGAGGAGAGGGACCGTCCAAGCTCCCAGACTTGAAGAGGGATATGGTGCGTCAATTCGCCATTCGCGTTACGATACTCGGCTCACATGACCATTCAACAGATGCTACGCTATGTCGTCTCGAACGACGGTATAGCCTTCAGACCACAAGATTGGCAGCGATTGAAGAAGATCGCTGAGGGTAATCCAGATGAGGAGAAGATTGGAGCGTGAGCTGAGTAGAACGCGTTTACTGACACTGAATAGCTGATACTTGATCTTTCTCAGCTTCGGAGTCGGCTTCTACTCGCTGTGGAGTGTCTGTGGTCAGTCCGATGACGAGGCTTTGACTCGGGAGCTGATCTAGCCCTCGCCAGATGATCCATTTGTGGAATCGGGTGATAAATGGATGGGATTCTACTGGAAGGACGGCAAAGACCAACTGCTGGCACGATCAGGAGACCTTCCGCCGTCGGCATCGACTTCATCAGCCGAGCCATCATCGACTGGTCATCCCTGGACGACATTCACCATGGGTCTGCGCGAACCGTCCTTGCTTGAAGGACCACTAGATCTCGCCCGCTTCTTCGTCACCAGTCTCACATTTATGAGGACGGTCAAGAAGATCGATATGCTTGTCGACGGAGTCAAAGTTCTCGAAGTGCAGAAAAGCGTACAGGGGATGACGAGGGTGACGAAAAAGGGATTGAAGACGAGTAGCTCGAACGGCATGATGACGATCGTCGGTGTGGATGCGACAGGGATGGTTATCACCGCGAAAGTGATGAAGTGGCTCTCCGGTAGGTATCGAAAGACTTTCGGATAAGACCATCCTCTGATCTACCTACATTATAGCTTCCGGCTTCACGCCCCCTCCGTTACCTACCGCTATCGAGCAGCTTGCCAAGCCGGCGAAAGGCTTTGCCTCGATGCTAGCTTCCTCGTTCTTCGGGCGCAACTCTCCAGCTCCACAGTCAGTGACCCCTCCGCCTCCTCCACCTCCCGAAGATGACCCTTGGGAAGTCACAACACTGTCACGTGCGATCCAGACATATCAAGCCGATATCAAAGTATCTGTATCACCTGCATTCGGTCGAGAGCTGGAACGCGCGACAAAGAAGTCTGCGCCATCGCGGATGCCTGCAAGCTTGGTCTTCTCGCGGGGCGAAGAGGACGACGAAGCTCATACGGCGGACGGCAAAGTCGCCGCTAAGGATATCGGCGGCGTCTTCTCTGGCTTGTGTCCACCCCTGGATGGAGATAAATCTGCCAAAGTCTTCATCGGTCAACCGACTAGTCAGACTACCGGTATCGGAGGTCATCTGGCGGCGCGCTTCATACCCACCGTCGAACGAGAATCGATAGACCTCGTCGACCGACACGTCTCGCATTGGAATAAAGAGCTACTCTGGGTGGGCGGCTACCTGAGTCGATTGATCTACGAGCTGGAGCTGCAGGATCTGCAAGCGCAATGGCTCAAGACGGGAGTCGCCGATGAAACTGCCAGGACACGATTACTTGCTCGTGGTTTACATGCTCTCCGCTTCTTCACCTTCAAACCCACCACGCCGTCTTCGGTCGTCGGCCAAGAGATGGAGTCAGCTTACTATTCATGTGCTAATGACAACCGAACTCTACCTGTCGTATCGACGACCGGGATCCTGCCTGTCAATGAGGTCCGCTTGCCAAATGCCGAATTGCAGAAGTTCTTGCCCGAATTGCCGGTCGTTGCTCCGTCTGCTCTGGAAGAGGCGTCTCGGTCCATTGCTCGACTACAAGAGAGGAACCTCCTTCGACAAGCGACCGCCGAAGATGTATTGAAGCAGCTAGCAAGCCGACCACTCACGGAAAAGGAGATGGTAGACTGCCTGCTATGGTGGCAGAACATCTCCAAGATGGAAGGATACACGACCACTCTTCGCACTCGCCTGCTTGATGCTGCTATTCTAGTGCAGGACAACGGCAAGGTGATCCCTCTCTCGTTAGTCCAAACGTACCTCAAGCCCCACAACCCCATTATTCCTCCCGACATGCCTTTGCCGCCTCACACACTGTCTCACACTATCACTAAAGATCTGCGAGCGAACACGATATATAACACATTTGGCTGGACGGAACTCAGCGTGCTGCAATATATCACATTCATCATCAACCCACCTATGTCCGGTGCAGCAGCGGATCCCGAAACCGATATCCGGGTCTCGGTCGATTTCGCAGAGCGCGTCCTTGGAATGCTTTCGCGCAATTGGCAGAATCTCGCAGCTAATCAGCAGACAGCCATCGCGCTTGAGCTCAAGGACATCCCGTGTATTCCGACCAAAATGGGGTTCAAGAAGCCCGGAGAGGCGTACTTTGAGAAGAATTTACTTTTCGATGACTTACCGACTATTGCTTTTTCCAAGAATTTAGCAATCAAAGGGGGTATGGAGAAGATGCTCCTGGGTATCGGAGTTAGGAAGACAGTCAACCTACAACTTGTCTTCACTAGGTGAGTCACTGCTTGATTACCAGTCCAATAGCTAAACCTTCGTTAGACTTGTTGGCGGTGGCGAATGGTCGTGCCAGGATCTCATGAAGTACCTCGTATCGGTCAAAGATACCCTCAGCGACGAAGAGTTGGCGCGACTCAAACAGACTGCCGCGTTCCCGATGGAAACTCAGCCACTGGCGGACGGCACGAAAGCTGCGACGGTGAGGCAGAAGCCGCACCAGCTGTATGAGCCGGTGGAGGCTATGAGGTCTCTCGGTCTACCAGTGCTGGACTGGGGCGAGGGCAAATGGCGGTCTGGCTCGGACGAAGGTAAGTCGTATCAGTCGGCTACTGGATGCGGCTGCTTACGTGCTTGTCGCATAGCGAAAATGCTATTCTCGCTCGGTCTGCGCCGCTTTCCGCCAATCGACGTTCTGCTGGGCATCGCGGCTGGCCGAGCGCCAATGAACGATAAAGCTCTGAATTACCTACTGGCGAACATCCATAATCATTACCCCACCTTCCGAGCAGAGCAATACTCGGCCGTATCGTTCATTCCCGCGACGTTGCCTTCGAGCGAGACAATACTGGCGAAGCCGGGACAGGTGTGTGAAGATCATTCACTTCTTCTGTCTTCGTCTAACCTGTTCATTTCCGTGTACTTCCAGGTCTTTACCAATGCCGCTTGTGCGATACTTGGATTTGCCGTCGCTAAGCCCGGTGTCGCCACTCCAGAGAACGCTGCGAAATTGAGTATCCAGTCCGATCCGCCAATAGATCGCTTGATACAAGCGTTGGTGCAAGATGTGCCTAGAGATATCGACAAAGCCCGCCGGGTCTATGAGGTGGGTCTACATCCATTCGCAGTCCTTCTCTCAAATGTGCGGACTTGTTGCTGATGTATCGCAGTACTTGTCAACTCGAGTCTTTGGAACGAACGCGACCGACCGTCTACTCAACCTGCCCTTCATCCCTGTTAAGACCGCTTCTGACATACGGATGTTCCGGCCCACGGAAGTGTACTTTGTTGCGAAAGAAGGCAGCGATAGTCTGTACAAATCGGCATTCACTTTTGTCGATTTCGGCGATCGCGCGAATCTGTTCTTGCGATCATGCGGCGTCAAATCAGAGCCGTCGGTCAGAGATATTGCGAGGTTACTCATGCAGAGTCCTCAACGCCTTCTGGAGCAAGCGGGTTCAGCTGATAAGTGAGTCGACGATCATGGATTCAACCGTCATTGCTGACCCATTCTTAGGTATCTCGAGCAATTACGTCTTCTCGCAGCAAACTGGTCCCTCTTGGATGCGGGCACAAAATCGTCAATGAAGATCTCACCGTTCCTCCTTGCTTCCCAGCGAGTCCCCGTGAAAAAGCAGAACAAGACCTTACTAGGCTCTTGGGCTGGACCAGGGGCCGATGACGAGTTTGAGCGGGAATGGGTATTGTGCAAGGCTAGCGATATCGCCGTGGTAGATCAGGTGACGATGCTGGGCTACTTTGGGCAGTACGTGCTTGCTGCGCCGGAGGTGAGTGGTATTTCGCGATCTTGTGTTCCTCGGCTGAGTCACATCATGTAGGAACACCTGCTTGAAGAGTTCTATGCTGCACTAGGAGCGAAACCCCTATCGTCATTCGTTCGGCGATTATACCTGCCGACGCAGAGTATAAGCCCTACCCCTTCAGATCGGGCGAATCAGCTCCGTCGCCATGTCCTGGAACGACTCACGATCTTCTTTGCGGAATCGAGACGGAAACAATCTGATTACACCGTTGATCACCTCAGCAAAGAAGGCAACTTTACGGTCGAGGAAGTCCGGGAGCTGAAAGTACGGTATACGTACAAGAACGGGAAGATCGAGCACCATCACACTGAGACGCTGTACGCTACTGCGGCTAAAGGGAGAGGGAAATCCATCAACTTGACCGTATCAATCACAGCCCAGCCGGACGACTACGACATCGCAGCGGCATTGTGCGATATCCTTCTCAAGTCAGCCAAAGCGGACGATGCGCTCTTGCTGTACTCTATCCTGTCGACTCCACTCATGGCCCTCAAGAAGCGGGGGTTCAACGTTGATCGTATCCTCAATCAGCAGAAAGAAGAGAAACTCCGTCTCAGAGCTGAAGAGAAACGGGATAGGGAGAAGAGATCGGCCGAGCAGAATCAACCGGGTGTCATAACCGACGATGCTATCTCCGAGACTAGTCAGTCCAGTACAGCGGTAGGATCCGATCTAGGCAAATCGAGATCCCTCTTGGACAAATTCAGAGTCCGCCGCCATTCAAAGTCGAATGGCTCAATCCCCGAGAACGAAAAAGCTCTGACACCCCACGGTCAGCCAGCAGGGGAGAGCGCAATCATGAACAGCTTGAAAGGCAGGGGTTCTTTCGGCGGAGGGGGTTTGCAGTCGCCTGGAAACAGGCAAAGTGCTGGGTTTGGCGGGGGTATGCCGATGCCTGGCGGTTTGCCTGGAATGGGAGGTGGTTCTGCTTCCGTTGGTAACGGCGTCGGTGGCGTCGGCGGCGTTGGTGGCGCCGGTACCACGCATACTAAACGTCCTACGGATGTTAACAGTATCAGTGAGTGTGATCAGCAACTTTGACGATGGTGCTCGCAGAGCAAAAGAGCTGATTCATTGGCATGATGTAGGGAGGACTGTACAGACTGCCATTGACGCGTCTCGGCCAGAGAACAGTACGCAAATATCGAATAGTAAAGCGGCCGTCAGAGATGTCTCCGAAAGTCAGGGGCAATACTGCGATACTTCAGCAGAGGCTAGTTTGGATATCGGTGAGGGCGAACACACTGTTCAATCCAATGGAGTAGTCACTGACTAATGCTTTTTCAGCTCATGTGCCGATCCGAGGAGGCATGAGAGTGTGGTGTCCTCGTGGTGAGCCGTAATCATATACGCGCTCTAGTCTGGTAGCTAAGACTTCCCATCAACCTGCAGGCACGACGGATCAAACCGCCTTCTTCGCCGATAAAGCAGATATCTGCTCTCGCTTCGCCACAGAAGTTCTCCTGCCAATTTGTAACGTCTTCGACGTGAGTTCGGTCGTATCGCCACTTGGCTACTGTGGGCTATACTGACGGGCGTGTGTATGGACTTGGCGTTATAGCTCGCTCCTGCAGTGATGAACATCTTTTGGGATATGGAGGGACCGCTGATCGCGTTCAATCGCGGTGGCGCTATATTCTGCAATGCGTGAGTGACCTCGATGCAAATTGGACAAGCTTCGAGCTGAATAGGACCATACGAGTGCAGTCGATACTACCAAGCGTGGCGTAAGTTCTCTTCATACCGAAGTATCATTCCGCTCGATATCAGTATTGACTCATTGTGCGCTTCGATAGACGATGGCGCATGTCAACAAGGACAGCGAAATGACGCATTCATCTCGTGGTACTTTAGTATCGCTCATGGTGAGTTTGCCCATCGTGTATGCTCTGAAATCAAGCGTGACTGACGAGATCATTCCGCCCCAAAGAGCTGGCGCATAACCTCGGTGAGCTTAGTGTTCCTCGATGGTTGGGCAACCAAGCTGATATATCGAATGCTTGCAGAATCCGCTCATAACTCAACTCACGAGTTCTACTTCTCCAGCATCGCTGAAGAATACCTCGTTCGATTCGCGTATCTCCTCACTCCGGCATGAGCGTTCACGGAATGTACTATATGTTGTACATAGGACAATACTATTTCATTCTTAAAGTATACAACATGTATATATACAATATGTTTATGCCTCACACTTTCTCTATCGGTGTCTCTCGGCAGCTGCTCTGCAAGGCACTACTTGATCCTCGTTGTCGAATGCAACGTTGCACACATGCACTATTGCTTGTCGTTGAAATCTGGCGGCGGATAAACGTCCTCTGTGACAGGAAATAGGTCGGTACCTTCGATCAAAGGTGAGTCGGGGGGTTTCACTGGTGCGCCAGAAGCGTCTTTGGGCCATGTCCCATCCTGGATCCAGCTCGCGCGGAGGATCTTGATCTGCGATCGATGAACGAGAAGCAAGCCACAGAATGGTATGTCAGCGTGCGTCTATGATGATTCAGTCCGTATCTGACACAAAAGGTCGAGCTCGAAGGATGTTGCGCAGTGCCATCAACAGAGGCAAGCAAAAATGGACTCACTACCAAACTCAACTTCAGAGGCCTGTTCAATCGCCTCCCAGCATGCAACGACCGTGCGATACTCCCCACCCCCGCATCCCAGGTCTCCTGCAGCTCCTCAGCTCCGGGTCTACTGAGGATGAACTCCAGCTGGCTCTCATGTTTCGGTCGCGTGTGTTGATTCGTCGTTCCTCTTTTGTTGAGTGCTGAAGACGATGACGACGATGGTGGTGGTCGAGTGGTATGGGCCGGGACGAGGTAGTGGGTCGGAAGAGTTTCCGAGGAAGGTGTGGTTGGTGCTTGGAGACCGGCGAAGAATAGTCTTCGGCGATATTCGAAGAATTCCACTCCTGTACACGATATCAGCTCTTGAGGAGCTACTTCTTCATCCATTGAATGGAAAGAGGGAACAAGCGAGGCTAGCTCACCTGAGCTGGGTATCGCTATAAAGTCATCTGACGATGACGAAGGAGGTATCGCAACCCGCGATGGTCCAGCCTCAGATCCGACGTCGTGGGTCATAATCGCCCAGATCTCGACAAGAACTAATTATTCGAGTCTCTCAAGAACCCCAGTATCAATTTCGAGGTAGCCCCGTCAAGATGGCTCGCTCGTGTGCAAGATACAATATCGATGGATATGAATGGCAATGGTAATGTAGGTCAAAGGTGGGTTGCAATCGATAACTTGCGTTAGATAACGTCCAACTTTTTCAGCCGGATTTTGGGAGCCCCGCAACGCTCGTGCTTCGAATTTGTTGACAGATTCATGTCGCCGAGTGCTGCAGCTCTAGTATCAGCTCATCTCGTGATTCTGTCCTCGTGAGAAGCTCGTTCGGCCCACAATCATGGCGACGCTGCGGCCAGCCTCTTTACCTCTCGTCTCGCTGAGACGAGCACTCCACTGCTCATCTCGCGCGTCGAGTTCTCGCAATCAGAACAAATACGGCACCTACCCCGTCCTCCCATCATCGAGCGCAATCCTAACCTACCCCGAACCACTATCCGTCCCCCACTCGATACATAGACCGCCATACGTCCCGAGAAACTTCTTCGATGCTCCGTGGGGCGAGCACGACTCTGTGAATATCGAGCATCTGCATGCTGAGACACCCGAGAGGATAGATCTGGGGAGTTCAGGAGAGAAAGCCGTTAGACTCGTTGCTGGTATGGCGGCAGAAGTGTTGTCGGAAGTCAAGAAGCTTATACGTGTGAGTCCGCTACCCAAATATTGAGAGAAGCTAGCTGATCGAAGGTTGTGTCTCAGCCGGGCATCACAACGTCCGAGATAGATCGAGCTGTACATCATATGATTGGGAATCGAGGGGCGTACCCGTCACCTTTAGGTTACTCGAGCTTTCCTAGAAGCTGTACGACTTCGGTCAATAATGTCATTGCGCGTAAGTATGTGCTAGTGGGCTATTCGCTTCCCGGTGGAGCGAGCTGACCAGTGCATTGATGCATTGCTAGACGGTATACCAGATGAGTAAGTTATCCGACTGTCCAAGGCAATCTTACTATATATCTCAACTGATCAACATCTCACCCAAACAGCCGACCGCTTCATCCGCAAGATATCATCAACATAGATCTAACCCTGTACTACGGCGGATACCACGGCGATACTTCATACACCTTCGTACTACCTGACGTGGACAAGCCCGGGCGGCAGTTAGTAGAAGCGACGAAGGAGGCTTTGGACTTGGGTATTCGAGCATGTGGGCCTGGAAAGCGGTATAGCGAGCTTGGAAGCATAATCGAGTGAGCTGGGGAACTCGTCATCCGGATATGCTGTGCGCACAGCTCACGATATCACGTCACTTGATTGCGGCTGTCGCAGAGATTTCGCTCGGCGGCATGGGTTCTCGGTCAACTCGCAGTTTACTGGTCACGGGATTGGGAAGAGGTTCCATCAACCACCATGGATCGTTCATGCCCGTAAGTCTCGTGCTGTAGCTTCTCACAGTCGCCGCTCCGAGACGATTTGAAGCTCATCGATGCGTTGATGGACACACCCACAGGTAATACCGAGCCGGGGCAGATGCAGCCTGGAGACTGTTTCACTATAGAGCCCAGCCTCGTCCAAGGGTGTAACGCTCGTGGAGATCTATGGGATGACGGATGGACAATGGCGACAGAGGTAAGTGCTGATCTATCATTTTCGGCTGCGGCTGGAGTGTCAGGCGAGGAACGATTGGCTTAACAATGTGATTCCCTTGTAGAGCGGGGCAAGATCGGCGCAATTCGAGCATCAGGTATTGATCACTCATGATGGCGCAGAGGTGTTGACGCGCAGCGAGATGCACTCATGATTATATCGCGCATATACGTTGCATACAACCCTTGTACACCAAGCATCGACTTCACAATATCATATGTGATGAGCAGCCAAACTTGGCGTCAGCTTGAACGGGTTACCGAGCATGATCGACGCCTGAATCTGTCATTCCTAAATCACTTTCGCAGAAAGCTTCCAGTCGCTTAGCCGCTTACGACCAGCTCTGAGATAAACGCAAAGACCAGCTCAATCATCATCTATGGTCATAGAATCTAGAAAACGCCGCTTCCCGTTTGCTCATCGTAGCTAAGCTGGATATCGCATGGTTAGTACCGAAGTCGGGGACGACTCCGGGAATCCCTTGTACTGTAGTTTTTGCTGTCCTGAGTGGGTGATCCTGAGTAGTCACATAGAGACTGGCTGAGTGAATCGTAGTATCAGCTCTCACGCTCATGATGCAGTGAGTTTGTGTGAGATTGATGAGCTGCAGAGGAAGGAGTGGCTTGTTTGGGGCAGTCCTGCATTACCATTCCGGACTATATATTCTTGAACCGAGCATCTATCTTACATTGCCATCCCTTCTCCATGAGTGAAATAAGTACAATATACCAGCATATTCTATCCGCTCCTGAGCATCCGAGCACGGCAGAGCCATCCCCCCGAGGCAGGTCGAATCAGACGATCCCAGGTACCTCAAACCCGCCTTGAGCTAATTTACGAACACCTTCATCGTCCACTTTCCGGACAGCGGCTACGATATCCCCCAGAAGCTTGGCTCGAACAGAAGTGTCGTCTGCAGAGGCGGAGGCGTTTGTCGCTGTAGGTGATTTTCGGAGGTAGATGTCTATCCCTGCTGGAGTGAAGAGTGTTTTGGAGAAGACTAGGGACGATGGCGCTATCAGCGGATTGCGGAACGCGATTGATCGTGCCAGTCGATTGACCACGACGATAGCACGGGGGAACGGGTTATGGATTGTACAGATTGTCGCACTCACACGTCACGGCCCATTCGAGAGAGTGCGCCTCGTCCGTCCCGTAGCCTAGCACCTCCCAATGCGAATGAACGAAGAACAAGTAACTCGATCCTTTCCAATCGAATGTCACGCCATTCGCACTGCGCAATTCATTCACGAACGATCACATCGAGGTATTGCGACAAGATTGATGATATGAATGGGGTATTGTGCAGATGTGGTTAGCTTTGCACCCTTCCGTAAGTTTTGTGCTCACCCAGAAGTAAGCGTGTCCACGCCTTTGACTGCGACGTGGATATGCGTCAGTCCGTAACATCATACCGTTATATATCGATGAAGTAGCAGACCAACAGTGCGACGTACCGGTACTGGGTTTCGACCCTTCTGCTGCAGAGGTCTTGCGGTATTCCACGATATCGTCGAATGTGGTATTGATCTTCGACGGTGACGCAACGGGCTTATACGTGATCGTGACGTCTGTGCAGTGAGCATCAGTACCGCTATATGATACCGTACGACACGGCGGGAAGACGGGGTATGATTGCGATGCGATGCGATGCAGTGTATATCATGTCTCATCGAGATGGATGACTATTGAGGTTGATGCTGGTTCGGGGTAGTAAGCGAAGCAACGACTCACCCTTCTTGTCCTATGAACAGTCGAGCATGAGCATCAGCGACTCCATCCTCGCCCATAGCTAGCTGAGACAGTCTAGAAGCCTAGAACCCACCTTCCACATAGGCAGAGTACTCCACGCAACACCCCATTTACCCATGAACCAACTCCTGTCGAATCCGCCCAGTCCATCGGCGAGCGAAGGATGCTCTGACGCTGGGGGATGGATCAATATTTCGTTGGAGCCCGACATCGCGTCGTTGAGTATCTACACGCTTGGGTCTGATTACGCGGTACGGCAGACGTCTTCTGGACGAAGATCGCGTTGAGATTGAAGGAGATCGAAGGCGAATCTGTATATCAATAATAGCACGATTAATTGTTGTGATGGCGTTGATACCGGTCTGAAACGTTGCCGGGGCATCTGTTGTAAACAACCACTCTACAAACGCGAGCTGTTGCAAGCAGTCTTTTGGGTCTTTCGTCACGTTTGTAACATGCAGTCATGGGCTGACGACGACCGAGTATGTGTCATTTTGGGCGGACGCATGCATGAACAGAAGCCAAGCAGTCACAATACAACAATCTAGCTATATACAACATAGTGCCTTTCGCTTCTAGGCCCCTTTCCGGCCCGCATTTGCCTAAATCTTCTACATCGTCTACATGCCATCCACTCACTCACTCACTCGCCCAGACTTGCTCTGAGCTCAGTCCAGAGCTTGTCCTTCTCCTCATCCTCTAACGGCCGGAATGATATAGGCCCAGGACCTCCAGCCGAATCTTGATAAGTTGACAAGAAGGAATCATTGGAGATCTTCCTCTGTCTCGTTGGCGTAGTGGGCGACGGCGGTATACCCGCCGGAGCAGGAGTGGACGGTCTTGACATCGTCGCGCTCTTCGTCGTCATCGCATCTATCTTCCCGTTTGTAGGATAAAGTACTGAGTTCGAGGTGGATTGCAGTGCTCGTTGAGCCGTTAACGACAAGAAAGTATGGTTCGAATGATGATATAACCTATCACATTCCCACTGTCAGCTCAAATCGTCTTCGGCAGACGCTGCGCGTGGTGAATACTCACGACCAGACTTGTTTATTGACCGCTTCGTCCTCCATGATAGACGATAGAGCGCGCGCTTTGAAACTGCGTTTGACACTGTGGAGGAGATGCGGGACGTGGTCTACCCTCGGTCTACAATGGGATTCCACTTAGCATCACTGCTATAGACTGAATCGGACGGGACGTGCAGACTCACCTCCACTGCATGAGCCGACCTCGAGGATGCCATATCTTGGTCTTCGGGTCGACAAGAGCTGCATTGTGGATCAGTATTGAGCTGAATTGCGCTGATATCAAGCCGACAACAAGGAATGAAGGACGCACGGTGGAAGACGTCAGAGTCGAATCGGACTGTTGGAGGAGATTGAGGGTACGTAGTAGGGAAGCTGAGCGTGAACCGGAGGATGTAGCCTGCATAGGGACCTGGGCGGGAGTGGAAGGCGAAATAACGAGAACGAGCGAGAGCAAATATCAGCGATTGATACTTTGACAGCATAGGCTATATAGCCAATTCACCACGATGCACGAAGAAGACACCGTGCCATCGGAGCAGAGTCTCCTCCGAGGGGGTCAGATACATCCCTCTGGGACAGTTGTTCGGCGCACTGAGGGAGGCACTGAACACATGCCAAACAAAGGTCGTCAGCCCTCGCCTTCCGGAAGCTTGAATATATGACCACACTGACTACTCCGTGGCCAGCTCTGTAGCCAATACCGTCGTGATGTCCGGTATGATCTCCTGTGTCGCCCGAGAAGTCCGCGAGGGAGAGCCCCTATCGGGAGTAGAGAACATGGCGGTCGGCTACTGATTTCAATATCTCCATTCGCAGGGTGGATCGAGGGTCGCGGCTTTGTAGTTGCCAAGTATGTCCGGATGTTGCTCTGTCGGGGGCGTAGGCTGATGCATTCACTTAAGGGTGAAGGTAGCGGTGCCAGCTGATGTTTTGACTGATGGCTTCAGTCGAGGTGGAGGTGGAGGTTGTCCACTGTTCCAGTGTGACTCGGATGGGTGACGTATCTGCCTTGTTCTATTCTCTGACTCGATCCCGAGCCTTGCTCTTCTCTTGCATTGAATCCCATCTTACTTGATACTACCGACCAAGCACTGTACATCTCACGACACTAGACTTTGCGCTGGATCACGATGGCACAAACACGAATCGGGTATGTGGGTCTCGGCGCAATGGGGACGCACATGGCCAACAACCTCGGGAAACACGCGACCGAATCGTCCTTACCCCCTCTGAGTCTCTGGAATCGCTCGAAGACGAAATACGACGAATTAAAGAAAATCAATCCCGATGCGTACTATGCCGACAAGGTCGAAGAGGTGGCAGAGCGGTGTGATGTGGTGTTCAGCTGTTTGATCAATGATGCTGCGGCCGAAGAGGTGTATGCTGGTTTAGTCGAGGGTGCTGGAGGCCGAAAAGTCGTTTTTGTCGATCAATCCAGTGTCAAGCCTACTACGTCAGGTCAGTCTACTTGCCCATTACAGAAAAGATGGATGACTAGCTGATTTCTGGTATCGCGAACGAATGTGTCTATAGAGAAGCTCGAAAAGCTGTGTCGCGATCACGGCTGCGTCTATCTCGCATCGCCGATATTCGGCCAACCGCCCATGGCGCAAGCTGCCAAGCTGCTCATCGTCATTTCGGGCGACAAGGAATCGAGAGAACTGGTCAAACCTCTACTGAATCCTGTGTTGGGCAACCGAATCGTGGATGTCGGCGAGGACGTCAAGAAAGGTGAGTGCGCCGCGATACTTCGGTCGTCCCAAAATAGCTATCAGAGATGCCGACTGACGTGATACAAACTTTGATATCAAAATCCATAATTGTCTACACCCGCGATGATCAAACGGTCATATTATCAGCGACTTCTCTCAAACTTATGGGGAATATGGTCTTGCTCGGCTGGGTTCAGGTGATGGGCGAAGCGTACGCTCTGGGCGACGCGATCGATTTCGATCCAGCCGTCTTCAACCATTTCTTGGGTGAGCAATCTCACCAAACATTGTCCACATCCAATGCAAGGACCCGCATTCCTTGCTGTGGCTTGGAGCAGTCAAGCTGATCACAGACGTTGAATATAGAACTGTTCATCCCTGCGCCGCCCCTGCTCAATTACTCCAACAAGGTGTCCAAGGGATTATTCCCCTCTGGCCAAGGCTTCTCCATCGAGGGAGGTCTGAAGGGTACGTCCACCAGCATCCTCTATCGAATATAGCGAGTCGTCAATGGGACAAACACTGATTCACACCATGTATCACAGATGCCAGGAACATGCTGTCCCTAGGCGAAGACCTAGGTCATCCCGTCGCTCTCCCCTCGGTCGAAAAGGCCAAAGCGAACCTTGAGAGAGCGCAAGAGCTCGGCGGGCCAGCTCAGGATTGGGCCGCGCTCACTGTCGCTATACGAGAACAAGCTGGTCTCGAGCCGTATCGACCCGGTACGAACAACGGGCAGGGCGAGTAGTTTTCCAGCCTTAACAGCGCTGCCGAGTATGCGAGGACATGCCCAGTAGTTGAGAAGAACCCATGCATATTATAGATGTCGTATATTAGCCAGACCCGCCTCTCCACCTTTTCTCTAACAAAGCGGGATTCGCGCTCCTCTCGTCGACCTTCTCCCAACCACTAGCATCGATCCAACTTGGGAACTGGGGCCGAGCGATCGAAGCTAGAATCACATTGCGCCATATGGATGGATTCCCAAAAGGGTTATCTGGGCGCGTACGCGTGAACAGCATGTTCTTCGATTCCGATGCGCGGATCTACAATTACCCGCCAACACCATGATCAGCTTTTAATCCATTCGTAGTAGTAAGAAGAGGGGCTGGCGCACCTGCTCTACGGTGGTGAGGTTGTACAACAATAACTGCGCGATGTCAGCTGAATTCGTAGGTCTCTGGACCGGCGAAGGAAACAGCTCACTCTGAGATGATACCACAGCAGGAACATGATGGGTCCAATGGTAAGAACACCAAGTAAGAAGCTCACTGCCGCGCCTGGGCTTTCGGCCAGTGCGCGGCCAAATGACACTTTCTCGTGATGGCATATCAGCGAAAAGTGGAGTGCCGAGAATACAACGATGTATATGTCCGATATAGCCTATGCAATTCAATCAGCTATAGCCAACCAGGCCGTTGATATAGCTGAGACTTACTGCTGAGGTCAGAAGAACGAGGAACGAAAAGTAGTTGCGCTTGCCAACGCAGGTGTGTATATATGAGCAATGGTGGTCTGGAATAGCGTCAGCGAGCTTGGCCAGATGTCGATATCATTATCGCGGCTTACCTATCCCATCTACACAATTACCGCACTGCAGGATCAAATGAGCCTCTGGGAATCACGAGGTTCAAAACAGCTCACCAGTCTGCAATGACTGCTCCGAGGCGGTCTATAGCTCTGGCACGTCTCACAGTACTTTACAGTCACCCTGTCATGCGTGTCAGCTGCGTGTCCAGGTGAGGCGTCTGGTGCTAGCTCACCTAGCACCATTCACGGTCAATTCTCGGGGCCAAGCCTCGCACCAATCATTGTCGATGTCTTGTAGCGGAGGGTCCGGATCCAGATTCCGCGGTATGATACCTGTATCTGTATCAGCTGATGCACTGAAAGCGTTTCCATGATTAGCTGACCTGGATCCCGGAACGCCGAAGCAAGTAAGGAACTCGACACGATCCCGAACAGATACCTAATCACATCTATCAGCTCGCCGCTTTGCTGTTTCCGACCGACACCACAACCATACTCACACGAAAATGACAGTAACAGCCACCCCTGCGCCCCTACTCAGCCCGTACTCCCTCCCATGGACGCACATCCATGCGCCGGTTGTTCCTAGCCACACACCCGATATACCAAGTAACACCACGGTGATCAGGATCATGGACCAGGGGGAATCGCCCCCTGTCATCAGTCGGCCCGAGAGGAAGAATGTCGTTAGGGGATTCGCGAAAGACTCGTATTTCCTTTTCCGATGCCGGATGTGTCTACTGGAGCTAGACTGCGCATGACCATTGCCTCGCTCTGGATCTGCGGAACCATTTGATCTTGTTGGTGCGAAGGGAGATTTGAGACCGTTCCCTCTCCCGGAGTAGGCACCGTTACGTTTCGGTCGGACAAGCTCTACGTCGTCCGAGGACAATTCTGAGCGATGTGTCCGTGGAGGCGTTGAGGCCTCGGTCACACTACGTCCGATGGAACGGTCCCACCCTGACTGTTGGTCAGTCTGACTATCATTATCAACCGCTGGTTCTGTCGCTGGCGCCAGAGCCGCGCCGATTGAAAGTGATTCGCCTTTTCCTAACGAAGTGCGGTCCACTACTGACTTTCGCTGCTTCTTCTCAAACCGGATTGCGGACGCTGGCTTTCTGGGCGACAGGAATCCCCTGGGGGTCGGAAGGGGCACGGTGGTTCGCGGCGGCGACGTGGGTAAAGAGGTATCCGTTGAGGTATTTCGAGACGTGACTGTGAACTGGGAGTCAGGTATTGACCGTGCTCGGCTGTTATGTCGGGATATCGCTGATGGCGTCCGGTGGGTCGAACTTGATGGCTGCGAGGCAGCTTGGACGCCGTACTGCCAATAAGAGAGACGATCATTAGTATACTGACACAAGTATATCCTAGGAGAAGCTCACGAAGCTCCGTGTCCCTTCCAAACTGTCTCTACGCTGCAATGCTGAACTTGTTGAGGCCGCACCGGATGAGCCAGCCTCGTCCTGATGAATAAGGGTTACACTGGCTTGTCGACTCGGTAGGGCTAGACCGGCGTACGCACCGAGGGGGTCTGAGATGGCCGGCTCGCCCCGAACATGTGTGGAAGCGCTGCTCTCCATGGCCAAGCTGCGTTGGTGACCTATGGAGGTCGCAGGCATATGTTTTGATGACTATGGTATTGCAGAACGCAATCAAAACAAATCACCGACAGATGTACATTGCGCTCGAACCTCCACTCAAGGCTTGTCAAACTGAGGGGCCCAGCACTTAGTGGTCCGCCACAAAGCGCAATTAGACGGCGATAATATCAACCAGGTGGTGCCTGAGTACGTGACCCAAGATAGCTATATCCGGTCCAGCGACCATACATCTAGACACCTATTACGCTCGCATTGCCTTCTTCCTTTCCATTCCATATCAAACAACGACAAAATGGGTGAGCTGTTCTCTTGTTTTTCAAAGTAGGGGATAGCTCGCTGAGACTCACTTAGGTCTCTTCTCGCACGACGTTTCCGACGACGTTATCGTCTCGGCCTCGTTCCCCGAGTCCAACCCTTTTGGCCGTAAGTTCCGCCAGTACTCCACATACCACATATACCGATGCTGACGTGCAACATGGGATATAGTGGTCGTCAATGGCGAGCAGAACGCTCTCGCCCTTCACCTCGTCAATGCGGGCAAAAAGAACTATACTCTCGTCTCAGCCGGCTCGAGTTTCCATGATCCTACTAACCACTGGTCCTTAGTCAGTCCAGCTGCCTGCCCAAGCTTTCTTTACGTATGCTAATGTGTGAGCTGTGTACAGATCAAGAACACTACTACGCTCAAGTACAACGTCCCTCTGGTCGCTGGAGCCAACTTCTCCGCGCCCTACTCGGTTTACAGCGAGTGAGTGGTGTCGCGTGTTGTTGTCGAAACATTGCTTGTGTACTAACAGCCGTGTCAGGTACCGCCCGAACGAGATCGGCTTGACTGTCTGGGTGGACGTCGCTGAGACTGGCGGCAAAGACCTGCACCGAATTACCGCTCTCAACCAGACTATTTCTGTCGTCGAGCCCGCTCACTCGTGGTTCGACTTGCAACTCTTGTTCCTCTACCTTGTCCTTGGCACTGCGCTGCTCGGCGGCGCTTATGCAGCATACAAGGCTTTCCTCGATCCCGCACCTGCTAAGGGCAAGGGCAAGGGCCGTTCGGGCGAGAAAAAGGTCAAGGCTGTCGTCCCTGCGCCTCAGGAGGGGAAGCAGTACCCCGACGTCAAGCCTTACGAGGAGGAATGGATCCCCGAGACACACCTCAAGCACAGGCAGACCAAGCTCAAGAAGCGGGGAGGCAAGGATACTGGTGCCAGTTCTGCCGGCGAGGAATTCGTGAGCGGCGGCGAAGCGACCAGCGGAGGTGAGGCTAGTGCCACCGAGGCCAAGGGCGGCAAGAAAAAGGGAAGGAGGTGATAGGTACGCTTATGGGTTGTTGATAGTAAACATGCAGCAAGATTGTAAATTGCTCGGCTTGGGTGGTGGCAGCGTGCGCTCCGTTGTACTGCGTGCATACATGTCGATTGTGCTGCGTCCACGACGAGGAGCTGGTTCCACCAGACTCGTTTAGGTGAATGAGTGAGACACCGTGGGAAAACAAGTTTCAAAGTGCCAGAAAGTTGCCGCGGTGCTTCACGTTGATCCTTATTGCACTTCAACATTTTCGTTTGATCTCTAGCCCTTCGTCAACACATAACAACACAATGTCATTCCGCGCTGTCCGCCCACTCTTCCGCGCCACTGCCAATGTCGTCTCTCGTCGTGCGGCACCCGCCCTTCGCCCAGCGGGTCTCAGCGTTCGGGCGCTGAGCTCCACCTCCCGACGATTGGGGAGCGGCGAGAGTGAGTGCTAGTCCAAAACCATCACATGGTCTTCGTCAAGACGAGAGAAAATCGCACAGTCCGTCCAGCTGATACTTCGCAATCTCTTTCCTCTGTCATAGCCGACGCGAACCTCTCATCTGCGCTCGGTGCTGAGCACCGTTTCGAGCTTGAGAACGCTGGTCAGGTCCCGGAGGTTCCTGCGTTCGTCGAGCAGTTCCGCACGCAGGGTATTTGGGACATCGAGGATATCCCCGGGTCGGACGATGTGACCTTGACCAGGAAATTCGGCAATGAGACGTGGGTATTCGGTCTATATCCTCTGCCTACCCATTCCGCACCGCAGACTGGTCTCGGCTCCCTCTCCCTTACTCTCGCTCGATGCAAGAAAGCACTCGCTAATGCCACGCATGGTAATAGGATCAAGCTCACATTCCAAGTGTCCGACCTGGACGCAACGAACTTCGAGCCCGAGCTCGCTCCTTCCGAAGGGACCACAGCAGCGGAAGAAGCAGCTGAGCCCTTGGGCCCGACGGCACTTACCTGCTCTCTGTTAATCACCAAGCATGCTCAGCCCAATGCGCTCTTGGTCGACCTGGAGACCAGCGACGAGGGGTTCGAGATTACCAATGTCGCTAGCTACGAGAAGGCGCTCGCGGAGCAGGAGAGCGCAGAGGGCGATTGGGCGAGGAGGTCGAGGTACATGGGCCCGCGTGAGTCTCCTTCTCCATCTCATGCCAACATGATCAGAGCGCCGACTGACGTGCGCAATTATACAGAATTCGAGCACTTGGACCAAGCGGTCCAAGAGGCATTCGGCGCCTATCTCGCTGAACGAGGAGTCGATGAGGCTCTTGGTGAGCTGCTCGCAAAGTTCGATCATGACACAGCTGACAGTATCCCAGCCGACTTTATCCTCTCATACTCTGAGCAGAAGGAGCAGAAGGTCAGTGTTATTGAAAAACTATGGAAGAAACACAATTCGTTTGGTACGGACAGCTGACATTCGCTTCACTGTCGCAGGACTACGTGTCGTGGTTAGAGCAGGTCAAGGGTTTCGTCGAGAAGTAATCTCTTGGCGCGATCACGGATTATGGTAGAGTGGACAGCATGCAGCACCATTCATATTGCGAATTGCAGCTCGTCGACAGCTGTCAGAGACCAGCGCTCTATTCAGTCTCCATCATCTCTTTCTCGAGTGCAATGTAACGGATATTTCGAGCAATAAAGCACTGATGATCCCAGTACCGTCCATCCCACTCTTCATCTCCCTCCACGCTACGGTTCACCCGACTAGCCCGAATGAGCGGACACGTGACGAACCCACTTCACATCGCGTTTACGTAATCAGAATGAGCTCGGCCACGATGACCATCGGTCACAAGCTTCACAATTAAGACCAAGACCGAGGACCCAGACCTACTGTGCTCTCGGGGATGAGCTGTGCGTGTGCCTACCTGCGTATCTCGTATTTCGTGGGTAAGGCACACTGCCGATGCCGACGCAGTGCGTGGCCAGATCTCTGGCCGGAGCTGCTGAGTTGCTGATGGCATGATTGTTGATTGCATGACCGCCGCTATGGCCGTGTTGCTTATGGTTCAGCATGCAGCGCACAGTGTGCAGTTCATCCTGCGCTGTTACCATCATGGAAGAGTGTACATGCAACCACACCAATTGCATTAGGTGTTGAGAGAGATGCGCAAGGCTGAATCAGCATTGCAATGCATCGCAATGTATGTCTTCTGCTTAGCAAGCCCCGATTCTAACCTTTGAAAAGCGTTTGTAAGCGTCAAGTCATGTATCAAACTGAATTTACACCTCAGTCGAAAGCTTTGTCAGCCTAAAGTGAGAGTGCAGTATCACTATCAGTAGTATGCTGTAGCGAAGTCACTAAGTGAGTAGTGGTAGTATGCAAGCTGCGCTAGCGAGCCGCGAGAACTGGGGAGCGAGGACGGGGACGGGGACGGGGTGTGGACGGAATCCCCGCTGCTGCCTATGCCTCTGCCTAAGCACTTACGTATCCGCGCCATGCCATGCTAGATCTGAGGATATTGGAGTAGTAGAGAAAAAGAAAGACCTTCGGGCATCCCCGCGTACCCCCGCTCAGTAAGCTTAGCCTAGTACTGCACTCGGCTTACGGATCTCATCTCGGTCCTGCTTTTTTCAGAGCACTAGTGGAAAGTGGAGATACGATCCAGTTGCCGCTTACCGCCTGCCGCGTGGATAACGTGTCGTCCACTCGGTACTCGGGCATGTACTTGGACTTTGTACTTACGCAATCCGTTATCGATCTCGGTAACCGTAGACCGTGGATTTAAGGGGTTAGTCAGCCTTGGCTTGGTGACAAAGCATCGCTCATCGCTCATCGCATCGCTCATCGGCCTACGATGGTCGAGTCAGCATTATCGACAATCAATGCATGATGCAGAGCGATGCCCGGACTGCGTGTCGTGCATATATAGCGACGATAATCCTTGTCTCTCATCGTCCCTTTCTCCACACTCACACTCACACACCTCACTCACACCTGCCAAGCCTAGCTTGAACGTAATCATACTCCATACTATCCACGCATACATAAAACATACTTGACACTTCGCGATGACCACAATGACCACCATGTCGGCGCAGCGCCCATCCACACCTTTCCCCCACACGCACAACACCCACATTCTGACGCACGGCCACTCGGCCTCGTACTTCCACTACTCGCCTGAACCCTACGTCCACGGTTCACAGCCATTGCACTTCGCCATGCGATCCATGCCCGTGCACACACCTCCGTCGCTCTTGCATCGCACGAGCTCGGCAAGAAGCACCTCTTCCTCTAGTGCCAGCGCTGGCGCCTCCTCTTCGCGCCGGACGCACGCGCGCACCACATCCGAGTTGGGCCTCCCGCCCATGCCCGAGCTCGTCCACCCTATCCCGCGTCGAGTCTCATCCTCGTCCGCGTCCACATCGAGCAGTACGGCGGACAGCGCTTCGCCCCCTATGCCCACCACCCCTATTCTGGGCTCACCGCTCGCTGCGCCCCCTACACCCCTGGCCCTGCCCCCGCCCGCTTACCCAAAGCAACAAAAGCAATTCTCATCCTTCACATCGCAATCACCCCTGGCCATGTTCAACTACGATCCCTTCTCCACCACCACATCAGACGGGATCCAGGTCGCGTCCTACTTCTCATCCACTACTCCCGTCCGACCAAAGATGAAGCGACGCGATACACCACGACCACGAACAACCACCCTCTCGTCTCTCGGCATGAGCGACATCTCTCTTACACCTGCTACAGAGGAGGAGGAGGAGGCACGTCAAGTCCTCCGCAGTGTGATTGACGGCGGCCGATGGGTCATTCTCGCTTAAAGTCACTCTTCACGATAATTTGAATATTTCCGGTCTTTGTTACGTTTATAATGTTTACAGTTGTCAAGTTGTCTAAATATTTAGTTGTACGATACATAACCCCTTCTCAAGGTACGAGAGGTGTGACGAAGATAATGAATCTATGAATGAATCATATACTACACAAATGAGCAGCACTATCTGGCAATTGAATACAGAACAAGTGACGAGAATGCGATCTCTACCCCATCCACCACTTTCTCGCCCACAGATTCCCGTTATTTGCGTCCTTGCGCCAATCTTCCAGGAACGCGTTTTGCAGTGGAGGAGCCTTGGTCAGGTCAGCCAACGGCTGCCATTGTCTTCCCATTGCTCCGGAAGCACCGTTGTATCCGGGCATATCCGAAGAGGGCTCTGCGGTGTTGGACTGATTCGTCGTGGGATTAACCGTCATAGTCGCCTCACGCCCAGGTGTGGGCGGTGTTTTGGGCCGCGGAGGATTCGCGCTCGCAGTCGACGAAGATGGTATCCCGTTCTGAAGTGGCCGAGTCGTACCCCCAGCGGCAGCCGCAGTCGCTGAAGGTTGCGAGAGCTGGAGACGATGCATCGTGCCAAAGTCTTTGATGACAGAAACGATCTCTCGCCAATCGGTCATTTTGCCGGGGCCTATACGACGAGAGCAGAGTAGCAGCAAGTCAGTCAGCTGGCTTGGATGGCAGTTGAGCATGCACGCACCTTCATCCCCACAAGCCAGTTTCCCAGTCCCCTGCGGACCCAGAACGAAGTATTCCAGCTCTTCTTGCACGACCTTGAGGTGTTTCGCGGTAAAGCGATGTTGGTACATGTGGGTATTCATCGCTGGGCAGAGGATGACCGGTGTCGAAGGAGGTAGTGCGCGCAGGAGTGAAGTCTACATACCATAACCAACCTTCAGCAACGCGGAAAGAGACGACGAGTGGTCAGACACTCACGGCGAGGTTGTCGCATAGCCCTCCGGCTACTTTGGCTAGCATGTCGGCGGAACAAGGTGCTATGACCACTAGATCTGCCCACCGGCGAAGCTAGCGACGCAGTCAGCGCTGATCAGTATATGTCCCTTTGCAATTAATATAAGAGACATACCTCTATATGCAAGATAGGGTCACCAACTTTCTTCCAAACCTGTCCCGTCCCACAGATTAGCATACGATAGGTCTCGGACTCAATGGCGCAAAACTCACACCCCACTCATCATCGTCGGTCCACACGCGTACGCCGACCTCTCCATCATCATTCCCATCTGTTGAGTCCAGGAGCACTCTGCTCTCATTCTGCCGTATGCCCAGTGTTTCTCTCACTGCCGAATCGATATCGTTCTGCGTATAAAAGCTCGTCGAAGCTTTCGTTGCCACTACTTGGACAGCTACGTCGCCGAGCTAAAATGAAACAAAAACACGGTAGACACTTATCAGCTTATATTGAAGAGTAGTAATTGAGGCAGAGAGCGGACCTTGCATAGCTCTGCCACGATATTCGGCGCTCTGATACTGGCCACGCTGCCAGTGGTAATCACGACAACTCGGTAGATTGCATCGGGTGTGTCTGGTCTATGATCCGCTGAGACAAATGGACGCGGGGCTTTGCGATATATCCTCGAGGGACCTGCCTCTGAGTTCTGCATCGTGGTTTCGACTGTCTCGTAAGGTTATGAATGAGTAAGCTGAAGGACGGAGGATCACAACAATGCTTGTCATCTACCTCTATGTGAACGCTGGAATGGTGGCGGACATGGTGGAATGTCCGAGAATGTTATTGTGGTTGATGCACGTGGTTTCTAGCATATTCGGGTAAATACGAGCATCGTACCGCTGTTACATCATTGCACGAGCGACGAGCTACGAGACAGCACTGCGAGCATATATATTACTATCCATCTGCAATCGTATCCCATTGTTCAACATTCAACTTACATACCTAGCATACCTAGCATACACATAAGCACACACACACCATGGACAACTTTACAGATAAATCATCAGAAGTCATCAAGGCCGCGCTGGACAAGGCTGAGGAGCTGTCCAATTCTCAAGGTGAGTAGTTCTCTGACTTGTCTGATATCCCTACGATATACTGATATCTTCGTTTTTAGTGGCACCCATACACCTCATCTCAGTACTCTGGGAAGAGCCAAACCCCAGCGGGACAGGCTCCGAACAAGCGACACTGCTCAAGAGCGCCGTCGAGCATGTCGGCGGCAACACAACAACATTCAACAGAGCTCTCATGCAAAAGCTCAATCGCCTACCAGTCATTGACCCCGCACCTTCACCACCTTTACCGCTCTCACGATTATTTCACGCGGTCATAAACGAAGCGCAGAAGCTCCAAAAGGAGCAAAACGACCAATTCGTCGCTGTCGACCATCTCGTCCTCGCTCTTCTCCGCGTAGACCCATCAGAACTCAAAGAGCTGCTCAAGGGTACGGGCACAGATGCCAAAGCCCTCGAAGCGGAGATTCGGAGAAAGCGAGGAGGGCGAAGAGTGGACAGTAAGAGCGCAGAGGGACAGTTCGAAGCTTTGAGCAAATACTGCGTCGACCTCACCGCTTTAGCAGAACAGGGCAAGCTCGACCCCGTCATTGGTCGAGATAACGAAATTCGACGAGTCATCCGTATCCTCGCCAGAAGAACAAAAGGGAACCCCGTCCTTATCGGAGAACCGGGAGTGGGCAAGACCGCAATCGCTGAAGGCCTCGCTCAACGGATAGTCGATCGAGACGTCCCAGCGAGCTTGCTCAGTCGTCTCTTGGCCCTCGACATGGGCTCACTCATGGCTGGAGCAAAGTACAAAGGAGAGTACGAGGAGCGAGTCAAGGCTGTGCTTAGCGAAGTGGAGAAGTCGGGAGACGAAGGGACCCAGATCATCTTATTTATCGACGAATTCCACCTCATCATGGCCGGCAAGGACTCGGGTGGCGGCATGGACGCGGCGAACTTGCTCAAGCCTATGCTGGCAAGAGGAAAGCTCAAGGTTATCGGCGCGACAACACTAAGCGAATTCAGAGAAATCGAGAAAGACGCCGCCCTGGAACGTCGGTTCGCGCAAGTCATTGTCGAGGAACCATCTGTGCCGGACACCGTTGCTAGTGAGTGATCGGAATCCATTTCTTTGGTCTGCATTTATGCTAATATCTGGTTTAGTAATGCGCGGTGTTCGAGAAAAGTACGAAACACATCACGGTGTCCGCATCATGGACTCGGCCCTAGTCCTGGCGGCGCAACTTGCAAAACAGTACCTCACTGCTCGACGATTACCCGACTCGGCCATCGATCTGCTCGACGAGGCGTCGAGTGCTGTCAAGGTCGCGCGCGAGACACGGCCCGAGGCCCTCGACGAACTCGAGCGGAAGAAGCTCGGCTTGGAAGTTGAGGTGCACGCTTTGGAAAGGGAGAAGGACGAGGCGTCGAAGGAGAGATTGGAAGCTGCGAAGAAGGCGATTGCGGACGTTGAAGACAAGCTTGGTCCGCTCAAACGGGAATACGAAAATGAAAAGCACCTCGGAGACGAGATCCACGAGTTGAGGAGGAGGATCGACGAGCTCCGAGGCAAGGCCGACGAGGCAGAAAGACGCTACGACCTCGCCACCGCCGCAGATATCCGCTACCATTCTATCCCGCAACGCGAATCTAAGTTGAAGGAGCTCGAGGAAAGAGAAGCGGAACGTGGCTCAGGTCAGCAAGTGACGCCAGAGATGATCGCCGAAGTCGTCGCTCGTTGGACTGGAGTGCCCGTCTCTCGCTTGGTCGAGACTGAGAAAGCGAAACTCTTGCGACTCGAAAAGCTCATTTCCAAGAAAGTCATCGGTCAACCGGAAGCTGTTAAATCGGTCGCTGATGCAATCCGCCTTAACCGATCCGGCTTGTCGAACCAGAATCGACCCATCGCATCATTCCTCCTTGTCGGTCCATCTGGTACTGGTAAAACCCTCCTGGCCAAAACACTCGCCGGCGTCATGTTCAACAGCGAAGACGCCATGGTCCGGATCGACGCTTCGGAGTACTCTGAGAAACACTCTATCTCTCGACTGATCGGTTCTGCGCCTGGCTACATTGGGCACGAATCTGGTGGTCAGCTTACCGAGGCTGTACGACGCAAGCCATACTCCCTCATTCTCATCGACGAGGTTGAGAAGGCCGCAAGGGAGTTCCACCAGCTCTTCCTTCAAGTCTTGGACGATGGTCGTTTGACTGACGGAAAGGGTCGAGTGGTCGATTTCCGCAACACAATCATCATGATGACGTCGAATGTCGGGTCGGCATACCTGAACGAGAACCCCAGCGAGGGCGCGGTCCACCCTGACGTCCGCGCCAAAGTCAACGGGGCTATCGCACAGACATTCCCACCGGAATTCATTAATCGCATAGACGACATCATCCTGTATCGCTCACTCTCGCGCGCGGATATCCGTAAAGTGGTGGAAGTGCGATTACGGGAGATCCAGAAGAGGCTGGACGACAACGGCCGGAAAGTGAAATTATCAGTCGACGAGTCCGCCTGCGACTGGCTAGCGTCCGCAGGTTACTCGCCCTCGTACGGCGCAAGACCCATGGCCCGTCTCATCCAGACCGAAATCCTGAACCCGTTATCCAAGCTCTTGCTCCAAGCTAGAGTGCGAGATAACGAGGTGGTCCAAGTCACGACGGACTTGAGGAGGAATAGGTTGGTCGTGGTACCCAACCACGAAGCGGATGTGAGCCATCCCGATGACTCGGAGGACAGCGAGGATGGCATGGATATCGAAGTGGAGGAGGTGGACTAGGTCGCGAGTACAATTGCGTAGATACAAGTAAATACGATAGTTAGCAGTAGAATAATCATTTTCGTAAAGTGTTGATACGTTTTGGCACATTGTTGTAGACAAATCATAGTCGAATTAAGCACAGTCGAACGGACGGCGCATGAATGAAGCATCATCGCATACGTTATCCTGGAGCGAGCAACGAGCACAGAGCAACGAGTGGTTACACGAGGCGGCTTTCCAAGCATCTTCGTTGGAATCAACACGACCAGGGGTGGCGATCCCTTGTCGAGGCAAAGCTTGAGCGTTCTCGCGTCCTATGATACGCGACAATTCTGTCCGCAGAGAAACACATGCATCAAGTGGAATTGAGCTTTCTTGACTTGTTTGACTAGATTTAATTTCACGATTGCATGACTAAACATAGAACCGTCTTCCAAGCTCGATACTTTACGAGAACGATACACCACTGTGGGAGCGTTTCTATTAGATCGATCAGGCAGAAAGGCGCTTGGCGATACCGTCGATCAGCTTGGTGAGTGCTTCGGCCTCCTGTTTCGCAAGAGAAACAGAGTGGTCGATCGTGAGTGCTTCGGTAAGGGCAGGGAACTGTCGTGGCATGATTTGTTTGATTAGCTCCTCAACAGGAAAGACAGCAGCATCATGATTGTCGATCGAAGTGAGAAATGAACTCACGGTCGTAGCGCCATATCCGAGCCAGATACCGGGAGCAACGCCTTTGTGCTTGTACCACTCTCGGTCCTACCAACGGATGGTTAGCGATGGCTTAATGGCTCATAGCGAGATATAGGAAAGAAGCGAACATACCTTGAGTCCCTCTTCAGAGATGAAACCGGATTCAAAATGCTGTAGTTTCTTGTTAATTCCCCGTATCTCCTTGAGGACAGCTTTGATCTCCTTGATCTTCTTCGGCACCGGTACGGGCAGATGTGGGTGCGGGATATGCGGGAAAGTCTGAGTCTTCTCCGACTCCAACTCTGAGGGATCGTGCCACAGCTGCATCTCGGCGTTCTGATGCTGGCCGTGACAAGCGCCTTTGGAGAAGAATCGCTTGAGTTTCCCGAGCAAGGGGTGTCCAATTCGGTGCTTCGGCAAGAGCTTGTGCAGCTTCTCCAGCGCTGCGTCCTTCTGCGCGTCCAGCTCGCCCGACGCCGCGTACACCCTCTGGATAGCTTCGCTGAGGGGTTTGAGGTCCAGCTCCGAGTTCGTCACGTTGGCAGCAACAGCAATCTCGTCGACTTTCTCGAGGTACAGTTCGAGATCGCGCGCGTATTGCGTTGTGTTGAAGGGCAAGACCACGCTGTCCACTATGCGCAGAAGGATCACACCCATCAATTTGGCCACGTCCGTGTGTCGGTGGAAGCCGACATCGCCGTACCTATTGCTCGTCAGCTTCATAGCCTGTATGATTACGATAAACTATTAACTCACTTCTCCTGCCACGTGTAAGAGTCGTAGATGCTGTGGTAGTGGTACACGGGGCTTTGTGGGCCAGCTGAGATCGCTATCAGTATACACGGCCACATCTAAATACACGTGAAGACTGACCGCTGTAGCCAAGATCGGACGAAGCGACCTGCGTGTATCACATGGAGTCAACGATCGATCACGCAAAAGATTGTCACTGGACTTACACCATATCGCTGGAGGAAAGGAGTGAAGTCTGAACCAGAGCTGTGAGAATGATATATATATATCAGCGTGTTATATATAGTCTTTTCACGTCCACACTCACCCCAAAGGTCCGATGCCGGGTCCCCTCTTCGCGGCAGCCCAGATATCAAAGTCGTCAGTGAGCTGACCAGTCTTGGCAAGCTCGTACGCCTCCCAGCTTCCAGCATCGAAACTGGTCGAGAAGATAGAACGCGAGGGGTCCGAGCTGGTGGTCACCTCCTCGGCAGCGGTGCGGATCAGGTTCGCAAGGGTCTGCGCGGGTGTTGTCAACGATCAATTCGCGAAGGGGACAAGGGTCAAGCTGGCAGCTAAACTCACCGGAGAAGCGTCTGCGCCGAAGTTTTGGCCCGAAGCCGCCGAATCGAGGTTGAGGTATGCAACAGCTATCCACCGGTAGTTAGTACTCCACTTCACAGCAGACGTAGCCGCATCATACTTGTGCACACTCACAGTTTACGCCGAGCCAATCACCGAAGTCCTCGGCCCACTCGGTACTCCCCATGAGGCCGTACTCCTCCGCATCCCAACTAGCGAGCATGATCGTGCGCAGGGGTTTCCAGCCTTTTTTAAGCAGCTTGCCGAGACCTCGTACAACTTCGAATTGAGCGGCGGTACCGGCGTTAGGGTCAGAGCCGCCAAGGACCCAAGCTATGTAGCGGTTAGACGAGCTTATGAGGAGGTGTGGCGGAGCTTACCGTCTCGGTGATTACCGAAAATGACTACTTCGTCGGTGATGTGTCCGGGAATCACGGCCATCGTGTCTGCGCAGCGATATCATTCAGCATATGCAACGAGAAGGAATCAACGGGGAAATTACTCACTCCAGATCGGTGTGACTCGAGTGTTTACCTCGTTGACCATGTGCAGGTCGACGTCGCTGGGGCCGACAAAGTATTCGACTCCGTGATAACCGAGACCGCCGACCCAGTGGTCTCCGAGCTCCTTCGCCGGCAGACCCTTGCCCTTCAACGCCTTCAAAAGGGGAATGACGTCCTCGAACGAGATCGGAAGGCTGGTATTGCCCGAATCAGCAGGTGTTCTCAGGGAGGATGATGGGTGGTACTCACGAGGGGATCGAAGGGAAGTTGCCACCTTCTACTCGAGAAGCATTCTTGTACGCAGGCTCGCCAGGCGTGGTTGGGTCACCAGGGTATTTCGACAAGAACTGAACACTCCCGCGCTGAACGCTGCTAGGCTGTCGCGCAGGCCCATCAGGGTACACCTCGTAACCGTTGGCTTCGGTCTTTTCGCCGTCGTCTCCGGGATCGGTGTAGATGAGCACACCGATAGCCCCGGCTTCCTGAGCAGCTGTTGGGTGTCACACAATCAACAAATCGTTATCACTCGTGCGGAGTCGACAAACCTTTAACTTTGAGACCCCTGAATAGTGCCCAATACTTGCAAATGGCGATCTTGCCCTTGACGTCGACGCCCTTCTCTTCTAGAAGATCGAAATCGTCCTTTCGGCAATAACCCGCATAGATGTACTTGGCCGTCACGTCGCCGCTGACCGATAAACCGTGGAAGACGGGGACTTCGTCGCGCAGGACCGAGTCGGGGTCGCCTTCGATTATGTCTTCCCTGAGCTTGGCTTTGAATGGCGGGTCGGAAAGAAGGGTGACGGACGAAGAGACCGGGTAGTTCAAGACGGGGTAGTACTGTTACTCCACAGTCAGATCGATCGCATGGGCAGAAGAGACGTTGCTCACCGTGTCGACCCAGACGCCGAACTTGTCCATACCGCCCCGAATCCTGCTTTGCGACTCGGGACTGCCGGATTCGTATACGTTCTCGAGAGGACCAGAAGACTGCAGGCCAAGTTCTTGCTCCCACTCGTTCTTCAGGTTGAGCGCGGAGATAAGGTCGTAGCCTGATCCAGCGATATGCGGGTAGGCAGTGTATCGCTTCAAAGCCCTATAGAATCAAATCAGCTTCACCGTTACGTTGCGCTTTGGACAGGAAGACAACGTACGCTGCCGCACTAGTATTGTTGGGGACATCTAAGAAGATGCGCTCGGCTTTCTTGGGCGGGATAAAAGACGGGAGATGCTTGCCGTGCTTCTCGTGTTTGCCGTGCTTGCCATGATGATCATGGTCCTTGTGCTTGTGGTCAAGATCGTGCGTGTCGTGCTTGTGATGATCCTTGTGACTAGGGACGGCGTAACGCATGCCTTTGGTGGCTACGCCATTCCAGTAGCCTTCAACTTCCCCGTCGCCGGAAATGTCTTTCGCTTGTGTGGTTATGTAGGGCCGCAGGTGATGGAGGGCCAAGAAGGCCAACAGACCAAAGAGTATAATGCGATTGCTGATAACACGACCGTTCACGGTGAATCGGAAGTACGAACAACAATCCGAGCGAACGGCGAGCATCGGTGGTGGGCGTGCCCCATCATCCACGCGATCTCGCTTCTCGTCGTTGTATTCCGACATCAAGGGCGCTGCCGCGTCCTTCTCGGTGTCGATCATCGTTTCGATGCGATGCCTGGCTTCCCTACAATGTCGAGTTTACCAATGACTCTGTAGTCGATGCACAAAGCGGTGACCTTATCAACAAGTTGCATGCCCACGAGGGAGTCACCCGTCCCGCTCTCGGTGACATCCGATTGCGGCATGTGCCGCTGCCATGTTGTGCAATGTCGTGCCAATCCTGTGTTCCGTCGGACATCCCCGTCCGAGCAGCCAATCTATTTGCCGAATACGGTGTACTCGAGAATCTCATGCACTTTCACATCAAATCTCGCTTCTTTGCTTGTACCATCCTCCTTGACACACGAGCAGAAACACCATGTCACGCTCGGAGAAGTCGGCGCTGCCGACAGCCTCGCAAGGAAACCGCCCTGCGCCCACGCAACGAGAGTCCATAAAGCCCATGCTAGCTGGCTTTGCGACGGGAATACTCGTTTGGACCAGCTTCTTCTTCAATCCCGTGGCATACCTCTCCGACACCTTCTCCGGCCCCTCATACGACATTGCGGCCGCTTTAGAGTCCGCCAAATGTCCTGTGCAGCCTGCTCCGCTGAACGTGGGCACGGACTGGGACCCTTTGACGGACGACATCTACGCTGAATTAGCTGCCAAGAGGCTGTCGAAGGCCGTGCAGTTCAACACTGTTTCTTTCGACAACTTGCCTATGAACGCTTCCGACCCCATCTTCGACAAACACTTTGATTTCGCCAGCTGGCTCGAGGTCGAGTACAGCAAGCTCTTCACCGAGATCAAGCATGAGACCGTCAACGTCCACGGCCACTTGTTCACGTGGAAAGGTTCGAACCCCGATCTGAAGCCCATAGTCCTCATGGCGCACACCGACACAGTGCCTGTGCTCCCGGAGACATTGAGCCAGTGGACCTACCCGCCATTCAACGGAGAGGTCACCCATGATGGTACGCCCGAGACACCTGGTACATGGATCTGGGGCAGAGGGGCTAGCGATTGCAAGAACTCCTTGCTTGGTATCTACGGTGCGGTGGAAAGGCTCATCACCGAGGGATACAAGCCTGAAAGGACCATTATCATCTCCAATGGTTTCGATGAGGAAGTGAGTGCCAGTCCATGATCTTTGCAGGTCTCCGTGCTGATTCGATTTCGCAGATCGGTGGCATTCGCGGAGCCAAGGAAGCCGCCAAAGTGCTTGTGGACCGCTATGGTAACGATGGCATTGCCTTCTTGGTCGACGAAGGCTTCAGCGGCATCTCGGAGGAGTACGGTACGACTTTTGCCAGTCTGGGTATGGCCGAGAAGGGTGCGGTCAACGTTCACATCAAGGTCGAGACTTCGGGAGGGCACTCCAGTGTTCCTCCTGCTCACACTGGTAGTAAGTCTTAGTCTCAAGTTTACCCATATTTGACGCTAATGTACTTGCAGTCGGTATCATGTCTCTGCTGCTGGCTGAGCTCGAGCGCAACCCCTTCGAGCCCACACTGGAACCCGAAGCTCCTTATCTCAAATACCTCTCGTGCTTGGCCGAGTATGCTCCAGACGTCCCATCGTCGCTCAAGAAACAAATCAAGAACCCAAAGAAGTGGAACAAGCTAGCCAAGGAACTTGCGTCGAGTGACAGGATGCTCAACAGCTTCCTCGCTACTACCCAAGCCATCGACTTGATCTCTGGCGGAGTCAAAGTCAATGCTCTGCCTGAATTCGTCGAAGGTAAGCCACCACATCTCTTTCTAAAGCAGCCGCAACTGACCCATTGCCATTCAGCAACGGTGAACTACCGTATATCGTTCACGTCGTCGGTCCGCGAGACTCTCGATCACGTCTCTGCGACCCTTGCACCGCTTGCTCGATCACTCAACTTTACGCTCTCCGCTTTCGACTCGTCCGCTAAGACGTCGCCGTTCCACATCACCCTCGAGACCCCGGGCGAATACGATCTCGAGCCAGCGCCAATCACCTCGTCCACGTCCAAGTCGTTCGAGCTCATTGCGGGGACTACAAAGCACGTCTTTGGCGAGAAGACCGTCGTCAGCCCTACGGGCATGTACGGTGAGTTTAGTTGACCATGTCTCGGAGCATCTTGCTGACGAAAATACTCAGCCAACACCGACACTAGCAAGTTCTGGAACGTGACGAACAACCTATACCGTTTCACCCCTGCGCTCCTCAGCGAGAACCTGTACCAGCACACCGTGAACGAGGTGAGCTAATAAATGTTGCATGTGTTGTCCAACAAAAAGCTTATATCTACCATTCTACAGCGCATAAGCCTTACTGGGCACCTCACCACCACTCGATTCTTCTACAAACTCCTTCGCAATGCCGAGGGCTGGGACGCGGAGTGATCGATGATGTTGTCGGACAAGGAACAGTAGGAGTGGTGGAATCGGAAAGGCCGGATAGAAAAGGATGGATAGATTACGCTCGCAGAGCTGCATTGATTTGTTTGATATCGTCTGACATTCTCGCCAATCGGTGACCGTGTTCATGCAGCATGCAACCGTCTTCTGATAGCTTGTGACTCTGTTCCGACGTGGTGTGATCGTGTTCTACTAGCATGCGGCTTTGTTCCGCTAGGACTTGTAGTCGCGCGGTTCGCGCGTCTGATTCGGCAGTCATCTGCCTCAGGCTGATCTGCATTCGCAATTATCAGGCAGCTATCCGAGCAAATGAGAACCAGCTCACTATATCATCCAATATGATTTTCGCTGGGACGCAGAAACCGACCAGACCTAAGCTTACGGCCACCGCCAAACCCCATTGGCGGGAGCCATTGGGTCTGGCCCTCAACGGCCGAGTCTCAACGGCGTTTTTGAGCGGGCTGGGTATAGCATGAGAAGTCGTAAGCAGACGATGCTGTAGGAGATGTTTGGTCACTCGTGGAAGAGACATTATGAGTATCAATGACCTGGGCTAGGAGCGTAGAGGAAGAGTAAAGGAAGAGTAGAAGAAGAGTAGGAAGGAAGATCAGGAAGTGTCATCTGTGGGTGTGATTAGTGGGTAGTGAGTGTAGTGAGTACGTGATGCGCTCGGCACTGTTGCTCTCAACACGACGCGCGTTGCCGCCGACTCAATTGCGTCTGCATTCGACAGTGATTCCAGCGTGACGGCGAGATAACGATGAATTGACACGAATGTCTCGAACTGAAGTGAAAGAAGTCAATCGCGAGTGAGAGACAGATGATCAGCGGCAATATGGATTGGCCGAGTACAGTGTGGCAGTATCTGCCGCACCACGTGACACTGTCTGGCTCATAATGGGCTGAACACGACCAAGTTGATGTTGCGTCTCTCGCTCGCACTCTCACTCTGGCTCGTGTCTCGTGTCTCGTGTCTCGTGTTTCACTTTCAACATTGACATTGCATTTGCATTTGCAGACTTGGTCCTCCGCTCATTACAGATACTCTCTTTTCCCCTCTTCGACCTCTCCCACTCTCCGGGCGAACGATAGATCGGCGCGCAGAAACAATTCCTCTAATATCGGTACCTCCGACACGCTCGCGCCTTGATTCCGAATCCGAACATTACTAGTCCTCCTTCAGCCATCCGTCTGTTCTCTGATTATCGAATATGTCAAAAGTGCGTCCAGCTGAGCTTTGATTGACCGCGAAATCAATGAGCACCAGCTGATGTCAACCTCCCGGCTTAGGCTCAATTTCTGCGCGAGTACAAGCTCGTCGTGGTCGGCGGTGGTGGTGAGTCCGTGCGCGTCCGGGCGTCATCCCGACAGTCCTTTGGGCCTGTAGTGTTGGCTACCTGGACATCGTTAATGTATGCTGACCATGCACATTGCACTTCCACTCTCTAGGTGTCGGGAAGTCTGCTCTGACCATTCAGTTCATTCAGTCACATGTGAGCACCCTCATCTGAACATATGCGAAGTCGAAGTCTGACAATCATTCTCCCGTAGTTCGTCGATGAGTCAGTCGTTAGCCATCACACTGGGATCGGCCTGTATCAAATTTTGTGCTGATGTCTTCTGATGTCTCCTCTCTGCTCACAGATATGATCCTACCATTGGTGAGCTTTCAGGTGTACCGCTTTACCCGTCTCCGTCAACAAGCTCACACCTTCGGCCATGTAGAGGACTCCTACCGAAAACAATGTATCATCGATGAGGAGGTGGCACTTCTGGATGTGCTCGACACTGCTGGTCAGGAAGAGTACGGTGCTATGCGAGAACAATATATGCGGACCGGTAGGTGTCGTACTACTTCGTGGTGAGGCGTGGCTGACTCCGAACAGGCGAGGGTTTCCTTCTTGTCTACTCCATTACATCTCGGAGCTCTTTTGAGGAAGTGTCGACCTTTCACCAACAGATTCTGCGGGTGAGCTTTGCGAGCCGATACGTCTCAGACCTACAAGCTCACCACACCTATAGGTCAAAGACAAGGACTATTTCCCCATCGTAGTCGTCGCAAACAAGTGCGACTTGGAGTACGAGCGTCAGGTGCAGGCACATGGTGAGAAACTTGCTTGCGCATGGAAGACACTTCTAACGATATGGTGTAGAGGGCCGAGATCTTGCCAAGCGGTTCAACGCTCAATGTATCGAGACTTCAGCCAAGCAGCGGGTGAATGTGGACGAAGCGTTTATTGCGGTCGTGCGAGCGATCAGGAGATATCAAAAGGTGCGTTTCTGTTTGCGAGCTGAGACTATCGGCTGGCTAAAACTTATCACGCAGGAGTCTGGCCCACCTCAGACGGTCGGGACACCGGGCAAAACCGCAACCGGCGGCGTTGGAGGTAGAAGCAACGACACAAAGGAACACGTCGATAAGGGATGCTGCGGCGGGTGTGTTGTTCTGTAGGGGGTCTCATTGCTGTTTGATCACGGAGGGCAAGGAAATCCATGAGACGAGTCGCAAGTGCGCTCGAGGACAGAGGACAGGGGGGACATGGATATGGTCAGTGCGAAAATGTGAACAGGGACGATCTTGGATATATTGTCAGCCGTACTTAGCTCTAGGTATTTTGTATATAGTGTTTCTTATCTTTCCATCTCCTCAACTTTTCATCTTTCGGTCAAGCGAGCGCACGAGAGCTGCTGCTCTGTCGACGTCGAAGATGTTGTTTCGTCGGTCAACGTGACTAGTAGATGTCTGTAGATAGACAATGTTGACTATGCATCCGCATACCCCGCTTAAATGTCATACTGTAGATTCGATGTTAGAATAGCCGGTTACTCATCCTCGAGTATTTATTTCTGAAATCCCAACTTTTACTGTTCACTGCTTACATTGTCGACCCTACTACAGCATATCCGAATTCACGATGGCTTTCGTGACTCGTCTCCCCAGAGCTATCAATATCGCGGGCCCAAGTAGAGTACACTGCATTCAGTCGCGTACGATCATGGCATCCGCCAGTCGTCGCGCAGTGGGATCACGTGGGAAAGCCAATCCCGCTACCACTGCCCCTAATGACACACTTCCTACTATAGGATCCATGATGAATCGCAAGTCACTCGGCGATGCATGGCGCGGTGAGTGCCCTCTCCTCGTTGCAATCTGCCCCTTGTCCTCGTCACTCCGCGAGCTACATGGGGAAGAGAGCAATAGAGATCGTCACGATGATAGTGATAGCTGACCAAATCGTCTTCTCCCATAATCGATCAACCGTCTATAGGCCTCACCCTAAATCAGCGAATGGGATTCGGCGCATTCGTCCTTATAGCTGGGATGGGCGAATATCTCCTTCTGAAGCGATACATCCTCGATCCGGTCAAAGCGGCAAAAGCCGAGGCGGCACGGACGAAGATCGAGGCGCAGGGCGAGACGTTGGCTTTACCTGGCGATACTGTCTAGCGTCTCTAGCATCGATGTATCTTGGTGCAGGATCGGAAAGAGCGGGAATTTGTGTACTGAACGTTCTGCGATTCAGAGAATGCCGCTGCATCTGATACAATATACTGAACCGTCGCGCACAAAGCACTGATTATATCCTATATCCTATTCGATCGCGCGGAAGTATCCCCACCGCCCCTATATCCCAACTCCGTGTCCCCTCTCCTGGGTCCCCCATCTCTGCTTCGACCAGACGAAGCAGAATGATAATAACTAGGCAACCAAGCTGATTCTGAACCACTAACACCCGGCGATCCTTTTCGACCCGGTACGATTCTAGGCGAATCTACCATCTCCACGCCATTCCTCGTGCTCCCCTCCATCGTCGTGTCCGGGTGTACGAGTTGGTCATCGTCGTACTCCGGATACAGGATGTGGTGTGGTCTGTCCCCCGTCACTCCCGTTACTCCGGTTGCTCCGGTTGCTCCCGTTCCTATCTGTTTCTGCTGTTCAGGATCAATACCCAATTTTCTCAAGCCGTCTTCGTATGTGACGACTATCATACCGCTTTGCGGCCTAGCTTGCCCATATCCCCCTGTGGACGAAAGTATGACTGGACTAGCTGTTCCGCCTGTACCTGCACCTCCACCTACGTCCATAGCGCCCGGCTTGCGTAATTTGGATCGGCTCGAATTGGACGTGGATGTAGGAGTGATAAGCATCGTGTGTCCTGTGCTGGGTGAAGGGGCAATCGGCGTTTGAGTTCGATATTCGTGTTCGTGCTGAGCCACACTCGAAGTTGAAGGTGGGGGAAACTCCTTTGTCCCAACTCCGACGCCGTAAGTAGTGGGCGCATGACCAAATGTCGTGAAGCTTGTTCGAGGATAGCGTTGAGCGGCAGCAGCCTCTCGAGTCGTCTGAGGAGTGGATACGGCGCTTCGGCCATGTTCCGTTGGGGAGGAAGTGCGAGTACGAGAATGGCGATTGCGAATGAGGCGTAGGGTGATATAGATCGCAACTACCACGATGGCGAAAGCCGCTGAGCCTATAGCGGCGAATTCGACTAATGAGCATGAGCATGGTGAGCTCACAGCTTTGAGTGAGTGAGAGGGGGCAGAGATACGAGGCAGACTTACTGGGCTCGAGGTGTACACCCATTCTACTCTTGAAAAGGCATCTCTTTCACTCTCTTTTACTGATCCAACTAACTTGGACGAGTTTGGCACGCGATCGTCGTATTCGCGCAGTCTATTGGTCTCCAGTCTTCTCTCGCCAATCGAAAAAATAGTACGCAAATTTTCTCGTCGGTGGAACAAAGCGTAAACTCAGGTGTCACAGCACAGTACAAAGCAGTCAAAAGCAGACTCCTGCAGTATCATGGAGTCTCACGTGTGATACACGCATCAACGGCTTCACACTGTATGACCTGTCCGAAACCTCAATCGTGCACGCTCTCACCCTCACCCCTGTTTGACGGTGTTGCAGCCACTCAAAGGAAGCTCGATCGCCCACCTTCCTCCCATCGTTCCGCGCTCCGTGAGAAGGAGTCAAGCGACAAAGGATATTTCTCTCCCGAGTTTCCACTCTTTAGCAAGCCGCCTCACCGATAATGACAGCCTTTGGTCCGATCGCACCTCTAGGAGCGAGGGGCGTAATATCTTTGTGTCCTTCATTGCATCGATCAGGTCGGGCTTCTCGGCGTCGCTATGGCATACAGGACAGCGGAGTTCAAATTGTAAAGCGGCCAAAGGGATGCCGCACAATCTTGACATCCGGACGCTTTGCTTCAGCTGGCGCAGCACGAATGTCCTTGATGCAACATCTTCTGGGAGCATAACAGTGCCCGAAAGCAGGCTCGCAGCTCGAAGAACAAAGGAGTAAGTAGAAGACGCAACATTGCAATCCAAAGCTCAATACATTCTCCTTTCCGTGGTTCAGATGATACAGCCTAAGCAATGATTGAATAACTGCTGAGAAGTATAGCTGAAAAGTCCATGTATGCTAAATGCGACTGTCCGTGTATCCCTATTGCTCTCAACATTGTGCCCGCTTATAAGACAGCGGCGAAACCCAATGCGACAGCGCCCACAGCCGAGCCAGCAAGCATGGCTGCGCCGCTGAGCGCAGCGAAAGGCGAGGCACCGAGCTGGCCGGCTGACGAAGAGGAAGTGCTGCTGGCGGTGGAGGAAGAGGAAGAAGAGGTGGTCGTGGTGGTGTTGGGCGCGGTGGCTGCGATAATCAAGCACGACATATCAGTAAGTGGGAGAAGCAGTGTGGGGACGAAGACGGCACTCACTACCGAAGCTTGAGCCACATTCGGAAGTCAGGGCTTTGCCGAACGTGGTGCTAGCGATACTCGAGTTGGCTTGTAGTGCTTCATAGTAGATGCTGCGACAGCGATCATTAGCTGAGACTTAAGATAAAGTCCGGTGGGGCACTCACCCCGAGACACATCCGGTGCAGAGGGCTCCGGAAGTGTAGACGCTCTCAAGCGAGCTAACGTTGCCGCTGATCAAGGAGGTGATGCTGCTGAGAGTAAGGTTGGTGCCAGAGGCAGTCTGGACGGTGGTAAGGGCGTCCACAAGGCAGTAGTCTCCGGTGGTAGAGTTGGTGGAACATCCAGCGGCGTACACCTCGGGATAATCATCAACGAGGATCAACAATCCCTCGATCTCCTCTGCATCCGTGCCGCCGCTGGAGATGTCGGATGAGCAGGAAGATTTGATGGAGCTAGCAGCGGAGGTGAGTGTCGAGTTGGAGCATGTCGTAGTGGACGAAGCGCAGAGGCTGGCCAGGTAGGTGTTGAGAGATGACACCACGGAGCCGGACGACTGGAATGACCATCAATCAACGCTTTCTCTGATTTGGACATCAAAAGCGGACTTACGGACAACAAGGGCAAGAGCGAAGTGAGCTGGAGGCAGGAGCCGAGATCGCCAAGAGCAAGAATCCCGATCTCAGTCGTGCATCCTCTAGAAGCGCAGTCAGCTTTGCCACCCAACACTCGAGTCCGTCTAGTCGGTAAAGCTCACGTTGAAAGGCTGTAGAACGGAGATTTAGAAGGAAAGCCATCGTTAGCTACGGTCCGCCCAACAAGATATTCGGCAGCGGCGGCAATGCATGCTGCTTATTTATGTGCTTCCTGACGAAGGAGGGCGACTCACGCAGCGGCGTATCCGGCCGAAGCGGCAAGTGCTAACAAAGCTGATCGAGCGTGCATGTTGAAAGCGGAAGTGAAGCTGTGTAGGAAGTAGGTGCAATTGCGGAAAAATCAAGAGTCCTTTGAGCTGGATGATCTTCTGACAAGGATGGAGAGTACAGGTGTCGTCTGTATATATACGATGGAGATGCGCAGAGTAGCAAAGAGCGATGTTGAGAAAGGATCGGTTGATGCAGTCGCCGTGTGTCTATAGAAAGAAGATGTTACAGAATGCAACGTTATAAAGCGGTGCTACGGTATGCAGCGTAGATGCGGTACAGTGATATTTCCAACATTAAGCTATTTCGTTTCAGCCCACTCTCTCACTGTTCCCTCAACTCTTGCCATGCTGCCAAGTACGCCATGCATTCGCTCTCCTCTGCCCTCTGTCCTAGCTGTCTCTCCCCCCCTGCTCCAGACTCAAGCACTGCATGCACACCTCGAAGACCCCTTGGCGACTTGTCCTGCATTGAGACAATGACAATGCTGTATTGATGTCATGCCTGCGAATTCCGCAGTCCCCCGGACTGCCGGATAACGTAGTTATAGCAGTGCTGCCGTCTTGCCCTTTCCCCCTGATTCCAGAGCAACGCTAACCTTGCTTGGCAGTCACTCATCGCTTCAACTCATCAGCCATTATCTGTTTACCTGTTTCATATTTCTCACAAGCTACGTATCAGAAGCTGCCAGGTAGACCGTCTCCATGCAGATGTACGACGCAATTTCAACGTGCTCCCACATCCGCTCTGTAATGCTTCGCAAGTCCGAGAACGCCGCTTATACATGCACTAAACTCACGGTTATCTCCTATCGGCTTGTCGATCCGGAGAGTACGTCCGCACCCCGTGATCAGTGATCAGCCTTTGTGCGCCATACCCCCACGCCCGCATCTCTAATCTCACACTTGACAATTCGTTGTGATTGACTTCGTCTGAGTAGCTGCACAACATGCCAGGCTTCACAAGTGCGCAAATGCAAGAGAGCTGGACGTACGCTGTCGAGCGAGATTTCCTGCCTCCAAAAAATACGACAACGTTAGAAAACCAACCTGACCCAGTCGATGTGACTATTCATACCTTCGCCACTGGAGACCAAGGCGAGGCAGAGGGCTACATACCTTTTGACGAGGCTCATGCTCCAGACCGAACGTGGTTCGCTGCTTCTATGAACAGCGATGGCACGCTCTTAGCTGTCGCACGAAAAGATGAGATACATGTATACGACTTACGACAAACCTCTTCCTCTGCTCGAGTTCTTCGAGGTCATACGGCGGACATCGATACGGTGCGATTCAATCCGCATGCGAGTCACTCGAATGTCCTCGTGTCAGGTGCTTATGGACGCATGGCCAGTGCACGCGCCGCCAAAAGGCAGGAGGAGCAGATCATCCTCTGGGACATGGATAAATTGGCCAATGATCCTGTGGCCGAGTCGGCCTTGGACGAGGTAGCAGGTGAAACTGTCTCATTTCTTGTTGATCGCATGGAGGAGCGAGGACTTCCATCCAACATACATGTAGGAAAAGAGGAGAAGATCCAGACTGTCTTATCAGGTCTGCTGAAGACGTACTCGACGATGCGCCTTGTCCCCGATGAATCGCGGGTGTCTGGTCGATTATTCGGCGGATTTCAAAACCCCTACTTCGATCCTTCGGGTACCAAGCTATTCTACATGCCTGGCGCGCGACCAGGATCGAACGGGGACGATCAGTGGGACTTGTGCGTCCTAGATATCGCTTCCAGGCCGTACAAGACCGTACTCAAACTGGTCGGACACCGAGACGCGATTATGTGGGCCGGGTATTCACCTGATGGTGCGACCATAGCGACTGCGTGCTGGGACGGAACGTTCAGACTGTGGGACGCTGGCACCGGCGAAGAGAAACATGTCTTCCGTACGGACAAGCAGAATTGGACGGGCGTGTTCAGTCCTGATTCAAAGTCGTTCCTTGGCACAGACGGACAGGGGATAGTGCGGGTCTGGGACGTGGCTAGCGGCGAGCAGCTGTGGAAGTACGAGTATGGTCAATGGTGTCGATACGTCGATTGGAGTGCCGATGGACGCTGGATTGCAGTCGGCGGGGCAAGTGGGCGGATAGTCTTATTTGACACTGCGCATCTCGATGAGGACAAAGAGACGGGCGTGGTCCGACCGACATACGAGAGGATACTGAGCTTCGCTAATTCTCCCGAAGCGGTGCTACCCCACATTCGCCGTTGGGTGTCGTTGACCAGCGTTCGCTTTCTCCCTATGTCAGGTCGCACGGTGCTGGGCTGCACCATGTCGCTTGACCATGCTGTCGAGGTGTTCGATCTAAATACTCGCAGGAAATGGCGGTTCTCTCATCCCTCGCAGGAAAGCAAACCCGTATGGGACTGGTCAACGACGTTGGATAGATTAGTGATGGTCAGCTCGGACGGGATCAGGCTGTGGAAGCTGGAGTAGGTGGTCTTAGTGTAACATCGATACGAGGTCGGCTGCTTTATGTAATCTGTAGCGATTCCCTAGACGCGTTCAATAGCTCGATGCGCTCAAGCTCCGGGCGCAATGCACTGTTGTAAACGAAAGACAATAAACTAGAATGACAGACCACTCCGGGTAAATCTCATCAACTTCCTGCTCTTCAAGCACCATCTCTTGCCTAAAGGTGTCTCATCGCTGCAGAGTCACTGGCAGAAAAAACAAAAACTACAGCACGAGGGATTCCCAGATGGTCCCCCACTCTGGTACTAACCCCGCGATGCCCAGCTTAGCTGCGCAGATCAGACGGGATGCGGCGTTTTCTGGGCTCTATGGCCGTAGATGTCAAACTTGTTGTTTAAGCACTTTACATACTCACCGTGTGCGCCATAGCGCGCAATGACGGTAACTGAGCAAGAGTTGGCAACACGCAGGGATCGGTTGTGAGAAAGACAATACACTATACATGATCCGCGTTGCAGGCCCTCGCTCAGGCTACTCTGCAAGAGTCCGAACTGATCGCACGTACAACCAGAAGAGCTACCACCCATATGCTAACAGCGCTCACTTGGGGCTATCAACGGGACTATCCATGTTGCCAGAACCAAGATCTACGTGATGACCATCAGCTGAGATTCCCTCGAATCGCGAAAACAACTCACGATTGCCCACTGAACCCTTTCTTGCTCAGCCAGTCCACTTCCTCGGCGGTCAAGCTAAAGCTCAAAGCCTTGGCATTCTCCGCTGCCTGCTTGGCGTTTCTCGCTCCGCCAAGCGGGATAGCGCCCTTGGATATGACCCAGTTCAGCGCGATGGCCGCTACTGTCACGCTGTACTTGTCTGCGAGAGTGCGCATCTCGTCAAGCAGAGGTTCCAGTTGCTCGTATGTAAATTGCGCGGAGAATCGTCTTCCGGATGGAATCGGGTTCGAGGCGCTGTACTTGCCCGTCAGACGGCCCATGGCCAGCGGAGAGTCTGGCATAGTGTACCATTAGTCATGATTCTTGAGCAATGTCTGGATCGTTTGTCGAAGCGATCAAGGTCTCGAGTCGGAACTCACAAGCTAAGCAAGCGATATCACGCTTTCGCATCTCCTCCAACAACCCGCTCTCTTCTGGCAGTTGACGAAGAAGGTTGAACTCGATCTGGTTCGAGGCGAGCTTGACACCGTGTTTCTCGAGAATATTGCTCATCTTGATCCTGTTTCACGGAAACGGCACATCAGCGAGGCTCACGCGTACCCAACGGGGTTAGGGACACTCACAGCTCGTCCTTGTTGAAGTTGGAAACACCGATAGCTTTAGCTAGACCGAGCTTGACGCATTCGGCTAGTCCAGCACCTATCGTCTCGTGCGAATGGATCCCGACTGACGAGTGAAGCTGGTACAGCGGGATACTGTCTAGACCCAATCGGTCCAAAGAGTCGCGGAGGCGTTGGACGATAGGCGGTTTCCACAAGAACCAGCTTCCTGGCCGAGGGATAGGCAAGACTAGTGATTGCGCAGACAGATCATGATCAGTTTCGACATCGCAGATTCCGATAACTACTTTGAGCATGCTCACACTTTGTCGTTATGTATAGCTTCGCCCGGTCTTCTGCTGAAGTATCTTTGATGAGGCCACCGATGATGCGCTCCGACTCGCCCTTGCCATACACCTCGCTAGTAACTACGTCAGCAATGGAAAGTGATGATCAGATGCAGATCATAGCACTCACGCAGTGTCGAAGAACGTCAGACCCTCTCTCAAAAACACGGGCCAAGCCTCTTTGATATGTTCGAGATCTTCAGGCTTGTAATTCCAAGTGGAGTCGCCCCATGCCCACGTGCCAATGGCCATGGGCGGGACTTGCACCCCCGCTATCGTCGCGTGCTTGATGAGTGTGTTCACCGGTGCAGACATCTATGTGTGTGTGCAAGTGGTACGAGGTTAGTGTTGAGACTCATTTGCCACCAAGCGAGAAGGACTTGTACTCACGGTAGATAAGTGGGAAGCTGTTCGGACAATGACAGTTCACGCTGGCAGACTGCTTTATATACACGCAAATCCAGCTCCAATCGTCGTTATACGTCACAAGATTACAGAACCGCTGTCGCAGATATCGATACGGACTCAACGATCGTGTCCGTCTAACTTAGATGTTCAAATGTCATCTCCACCAGAGCGTGGCTCGTAACGCGAAGAAACACTCCGCCTAAACCGGAATCATGACCGCTGCCCGCCGATCGGAATGACGGAGACACGTTCAATCTCCGTCTTGCCCCGTCATCCTCCATCACGAGTACCGTTACCGTCATCCATCAACATGCACTCGTTATAGCTGCGTAGCTGCACCAAAATCAAGACTGCTTTGTAGCCAGGACAAGTCAAGGTCAAGATGGTGCTCGTGCTCGTCATTGGCGATCTACATATTCCCACACTCACCCACGACCTCCCGGCGAAGTTCAAGAAGCTGCTAGTGAGCTCGCTCTCTTCTGTTGAACTCATGTGGCCCCCATCATTCCACTTTGTCCAACCATTGGCAACATAACCTCAACTAGGTCATGTCTCTCACGTAGGCTTAGCGCTAATATGGACCGTCATCTCAGGTGCCAGGAAAGATCGGCCAAATTATATGTACTGGCAATGTGTGCGATAAGGAGACATACGATTACCTAAGGACGATTGCGCCCGAGGTGCATGTTGTCCGGGGCGAGTTCGACGAGGTGAGTCACTGCCACCTGGTATGCGGCAGTCGCAACGGGCATTACCACTTGCATTTGTTTATTCGCACGACGTTGGACGACTCTTGCTAACTGGTGACCCGTAGAACACCCACTTCCCGCTCTCTCTGACGATACCGCACCAATCCCTGCGGGTCGGTATAGTGCACGGCCAGCAGATCGTTCCGGCAGGAGATGCAGACATGCTGGCTGCTCTAGCAAGGCAGATGGACGTGGACGTCTTGGTCAGCGGAGGGACTCATCGGTATGTCGTCTATCTTCCGTGCACCTCATCGATTACATATGGCGGTACTGATGTAGCGGTCTGCTTTTGACAGGTTCGAGGCGTTTGAGTTTGAGGGCCGGTTCTTCGTTAATCCTGGATCAGCAAGTGGGGCATGGAGCGGCTTATGGAATGGGCAAGTTTGTCCTCCTCGTAAGGATAGTGCTCGTGCTGATGTAGCGGGAGTAGCGAGGCGACACCGTCATTTGCGTTGATGGACATACAGGGGCCAGTGATAGTCACCTATGTCTATCAATTGGTTGATGGAGAGGTACGCTGGTTCCCATCTTATCTGGATGAATGAAAGCTAATCAACATGTATGTGGTGCCCATAGGTCAAAGTCGACAAAGTGGAGTATCGTAGGCCTGATCCACCGCGCGATGCACCAGCTGGTGACATATCCGCTGGTCGATCAGAAGTGGCCGCTGGGTGGTGAGGCATTCTTAGCATATGAGTGATATGCATGTTGTATTCGTCCACGACCTCAGCACACTCTGCGTTGAGGAGTCACGGGCAGCCGCGCTTGTGACACTACGTGGTCCGCTGAATCTTGTGATATCAGTCACCACAGGTCCAAAATCGATTACGGATTTTGCCTTGACCAGTGGTACAGTATGTCCAACAGCATATCTCCATGCTACTCGGCGTACCAACACACTGCGCAGCCAGTTCTTCGAACCGCTTGAGATACTAGCATCTACGCCAGTGAATGTTATTACACCAAAAACAGTAGACGTGGCGGTATCTCACTGCATGATGGAAGTGGGAGCGGGACTTTCCCGTCCACGATAGGCGAAGTCACCTTCTCACTGCTAACATCGGTACTGCCGTCGATAGGAGTTCTTACGCCCCAGCAACCGAGAGATTTACAGATTATGCGCTGCCACAAATCGTTTGGAGAGCACGTACGACAACAGGTTACGTGCGTGCTGATATTCCAGATCCATGAGGATGTGGGTGAGTGCTAAACGACATACACGGAGCGTCGTACCAACAACGCCAAGCGTCGAGATATCGGTAATACCCCCCAGATAGCCTCTCCGTGCCTCAAGCGAATCCTCGACCCCTCGCCGAAAACGAGAACGAAAGCGAAAGTTAGATAGAGGCTATGGTATCGCTCGCTTGCTCGTGGTTATACACGACATGCTGTTAAACGTATAGCAGCCGCTGAGCGATATCGTTGCTTAATTGTGCTCGCTTGCTATCAGGTGTCGACGGTGGGAACCAATTACGCGATTGTGGCTTGGCATTCATTCAGTAAAATGGGTGCTCTGGGCAGCGCGTTAATAACGCAACGTACAGCGCGTCAAGATAGTTGCGGCAGCGGTGCGACGGACGTCTGCGGCACTGCGGCGGGATCTGGCATGTGGATATCAGCGAGGACTTGGCATTTCAGCTGTCGTACACCACGCGCAGTGGTTTTCCGTGCGTCACAACGCTCGTTTAGTTGTGATCCAAGCTCAGCTCGGCGAGACGCTTCTTGCTCCGCTCAGATCTGTTTACGCCGAGTCTATCACGACATAGATCTCGTTGTATTTCAAGCTGCTTGTCGTGCGCCGATAGACCGGCGATAAGCAGACTGCCATCGTAGGAATCGAGTGGATCTGAGGTACCCCTCTCGCAATTATGCTTTGTATTACTCATCCTCATGAACTGTATCTCACAGCTATATACCCAATAACCGTGCGTCGTCATGCACACGTCACTGTGAGCCAAAATCTAAAGGTTGTTATGTCCGCGCCCGACCCTCATTATCAGCATTACAACAGCACCATGGTGATATCGTCGTCGGTCCGAACACACCGGTAGCTCACTCGGCCCGCTGTGGGCCCGGTAAACAAACGGGACCGACCAGGCGGATCACCGTCAACCGCCTTGCGTATCCGCGTCAATTGTCAAGCGGTCCATGTGATGGAGTTAACAAGCATACCGCTACTTCCCTTTTCTTCCCTTTTCCAAGGGAGCATTAAAGGTGTTGATGTGCCCTGTGTATTACGTCAAGACATCCCGAACTTGCACGATCGAGATATCCGCAAGAGCAAGGATCCCATCATCCGCCTCTGTCAAGCAACACGAACAAGGGGGCTTGGCTAGAACCTACTACTCCAGGACTAGTTCACTGCGATTGGAGCATTGTTGGATCTATGGGGATGCTAATGAGTAGTGCGCACACCCGGAGCGCCGGTTAGTCTGCCCTGGTCTAACGGCCTACGACCGATCTGAGCCATTCTTTGGTATGTACACCAAAACGCGCTAACCAACTTTCCGTAGACTTGATCTGGCGCTGAAAGCGGACGATCAAATGCATACTGCATCCACTAGTTGCTAGTAGCAGACTAGTAACCAGTAGCCGGAGATAGATGGGGATATCGGGCTTGCCTCATGATGTCACGACCGTTTCGATTGTTCTAGCAGACTCGATTGAAATGCTTGTGGCGTAGCACGGGATGCGTGCAGCGTGGACTCTGCAAACGGGCGAGAGCTTGGCCATCGATCAAGTCCAGTCGGCGAGCGGAGAATACGGGTGTGCGAGCTTGCGAGCGTGGGAAACAGAATCTCGTCTCCGTCTGCATGCGCAGTCGAGCGAGTCTTACGAATTCAAGCAAACAAGGCATCCGTAACTTCGGGGGCGCACATGTACGTACTCGGCCGACCGAAGTCGTAGTGCGTTAGTGTGCTTGCTAGACGGAAAGGCGTAACCGATCGCCCGACTTTATTGCGTTATGCAGCGCGGGGTTAAAAATCGTATAGCGCATAGCAACGAGTGACGTGGTCAAACCGATTCACTGCCGTTTGTTGGAGGTCTCGGGGCTAATTAAGCGCGATTGTCCACTGTCCCCAATGGTCACAGGCCGATGCTTGGCCACATGAATCGTGTGCTTGTTTCAGCGGATTGGGTGGGAAGCTTCGGGAGCAGACCGATTCCGGGCGGTGCAGAGTTGTGGCTGCTTAGCTCACAATGCATGGCAATCGCAGGACGATCAGCGGCTGTCTCGGTAATTCGCGCATGACAAAGTTATGCTCCTTTCGGGATGATACTGTATTCTGGTAGCTTTGTAGCATTCGATACTACTACTATAGACAGAGTTTGTCGAGCCTAACTACAGACCTAAAGGTTTACCCAGATGCATTAGTAGAGTCGCCTAGAAGCGATGGGAAAGCTACACTACATTGTGGAGCACATACCCGCGGATGGTAGACCATTTGCATTTGGCGCTGGCGGTTTTTTCGGAAGCAGACCGCCCGCTCTTTTCCCGCGATGCCGCCATGTTATTGTTACCCCTTTCAGGACACCTGGTATGAAGCGTATTTAGTCGTGTTTGGTAATTCGTTTGTAATCCTCCGATTTCCCGCTCTTCAGCCCCTGTGGGATGCGGCCGAGTGCCCATACGCCGGCACATTCACCGAGACAGATGGGGCGCGATGGGTAAATGCCCATGCTGGTGCTGTGCCACTGTGCTCTGTGGCTATATGCCGAAAAGGGTTGTTAATGTAACCGAAGTGGGGTAAGATGTGAAGCAGACACGCAGACGCAGACGCAAGCTGTTCAATCGGTGGCTAAACCTCTCGGGTTTGCCGCCCGTATCCTTCGGTAACAGCTTGTTTGCTGCCGTCGTCGTAGACAGCTCGCTGAATACGCTTACGCTCGCATTTCCCGTATACCCCGGTTCACTTCGGTTGAAGATTGCATGGTTGGTTCCCATCTGGTGCCTCGGAGAAATAGGCCCAATACCGACTCGACCGTTCATTGTGTGTGAACCTTTGTTGGGGCTGTTTCTTTCGGATCGTTCGGATCGAGTGAGACCAGGGAATTCATATGGGGTTATACGACTGCGACTGCGGTGCGGCTCGACAGAGACACTCGCTCCTGCTACATCGCCTAATCCCATTGTTATAGTGGTAAACTTGGTTCTGGATCCCAATCCAATTCAATTTAGACGATCCCATTACTCAAAGCGAGACCTCGGTCCCCCTCTTCTCCCATTCCAAACGTTCCATCCGATCTATTACCTTGTTTCTCTCACATCCGAGTATCCGAGTCATACGGCTTCTTCATATCTACCGTCCTCGCTCTCTTGTCGGCAAAAGTGAGACGGACATACGACATCCATCGCTCATCTCGAACACGGCCTTGCCACATATCTTCTCATCGACTCGTTTATAAAGGCAGACAATCGTCTAGCTTCTTCACTAGTTCTTCCGTATCCATACAACCAAGGAATCAATCAATCATTCAATCACTCATCAGTTCTGGGATCGCCAATCGCCATCACCAAACGCTATTCGTCTATTACAGCCATTACTCGAGCCGTACATTCCGCCCCCACATCAACTAGCATTAACCAAAACACAGTTTGGCTTTTAGCGCATATCGTCGTCGATTCAAATACTATCATATAGACATCGGACACACACTCTCTCACAGCATATCGATCAATTAAACACAACCTGCTATTGAGCACATCTTCAATCATCGTCGATCTTGATTCAATTCAACTGGTCTGATTCAATAGGTGAGTCAAGTATCCTTCCCATCACTGTGTGGCCGATCCCGTCTCTACCACCTTGAATCGGTTCGCCTTTGATCACTTCTTTATCGCGTTCCTATGCTATGAGATCATCGCCACTGCATTTGTTGCGGCTGTGATCGGGATGCACGGGTTTCTTTTCGTTGTAGAAAGGGTGCCTTTGCATGGAGTAGTGGCGGAAGTGATGGGGATCACATCAAAACGGAGTTAAGCTATAGGCTGGCCGGTTTGGGCCAAAGCAATCCTCCTTTTGTTCTGCCCCCATTGCATCGCCATTCTTCTTCCCACTATTATCTCGGATGGCGTGCGATCCTCCCGCTCGGACAACCTATTATGGTGTCTTTGATGCACGGTTCCCATCACTCATCACCCTCCTTTTGGTCCGATCATGGAGGGTTGCAGAGTGATGAGATAGCGACGCGGCGGTGGCGTGAGAAGGAGGGACGGGGCCGTGCGGTGCGCAGTGACGGTGTTTGGCACTTGATTGTGCCTAGACCGGCTCTGGCATTCTAGCATCGCATGGCCGAGGGGAAAGGAGGGCGAGAGTGTGGTACCATCATTGCGCTTCTCTTGATTGTTGCGCAATACACACAATCACCATCCAACCCCCCTTCATCTTCCGTTCAAATCGCCAATTGGGCCTCGTTGCTTCTGCATCGACTCAACACATCCACACAATCACCTGCTCTCGTCCTCACGCTGTCTCCGTTTCAAAACCGGTATCATCGGCAGAAGCGCGGCAGAGATACTCTTTCATTCCAATCCACTTTACATTCGATTTTGTCTCTGAATTCGCTCTTTCCCACCTGACATCCACTTCTCTATACCCTCTCTCCCACTCACCTATTCATCTTGCTCGGCATTGATGCCCATCGTCCTGCGCGCTCCGCGGAGATTGTAGATCTATACTTTCGACTCGTGATTTATAATCATCCACGCATCCACGCACCCACGCATGCGCACCTCGTTGTCCCCCGTTCGGCCCGGCTTTTGACCTTGGGGTCATTCTTGCATCACGCTCACCCTTCTTTCTTGTTAATCGGCTTTCTATCATGACTCGCAATCATGTCGTTCGTGCATACTTAAAAAACACCCATCGTGACTAGTGCTGACAATCAGCTTCCCCGCTCTTCATGATCAGCCCAACAGCAGAACATTATTTCAATTCGATTCATTGTCGTTTACCGCCACCCGATCTCATCGATCGACAGCCCTTGACCAAGCATCCACATTCCGCATCCCCACTCGCCCTATCGCCATGTCTTCCTCCGCCACCGCCTCCATCGTTCCCGCGATCCCCGCTTTCAGAGCCAACTCGGCATCTCCAACGTCCTCTCGCAAAGCGGCCAAGGCCTCTGCATCTGCATCCGCCTCATCATCGAGAGCACCACGCTCCTCATCAGACCCATTCTACGGTCATGAGGAGACCGCAGTGATGTCTGCTCGCTTCGTGAGTATACTGCATGAGCGTTCATGCACCATATACTGACAGAGTCCCAGATCACACATCTCTTCCAATGCCCCAACATTCCCACCGCCAGCACACCTGGTGCCCCAACCCCAACACTGGCTCACTTCGTTGCCTACGCTTTACACCGCACTCGTCTTCCTTCCATCGTCACCTTCGCATCCCTCTTATTACTTCAACGGTTAAAGAAGCGATACCCCGCTGCTCGCGGCTCATCTGGCCACCGATTATTCATTTCAGCCTTCATGATCGCCTCCAAAGTTATCTGCGATGACACCTACTCGAACCAGTCTTGGGGTATCGTGGCGCAGAAGATGTTTGCGCTGAAAGAGATCAATCAAATGGAGCGAGAGATGTGCGGTTACTTGGAATGGAACTTGAATGTGGCAGGAGACGAGGTCGTCGGCTTCGAGGAGCGCATCAGGTCCGAGCATGGACCTCGACCGACTGCTAGAGGAGCACCATCTCCCCCTTCATCTGCTTCATCGGAGACATCAACCAGCATCTCACAGCCAACTCGCTCTTACCCTACACCAGAGACCACCCCCGACTCCTCGCTGCGACCAATTCGTCCCGTGCCATCACCACACAAGGCTCGTTCCCACCCTCGCAACTCGATCTCTGCATTTCCTTCCCCAGCCTCATCACCATCTGCCCAACACCTCTCCCCTCAGCCCCCACATTTCACCACTTCAGCCAACTCCTCTTTAGCGTCATCACCCGCATCTGACGACTGCAAGACACCGTCGCCTGTCACTATGACCTCTCGCAAGTCGGCATCGCGAGCTTCATCGCACTACAAGCCTACCTCGATCGACATGACTCGAGCATTCGAGTCTCGTGCACGCTCGCACGCAGTGGACATGCACCTGTCTGGCGAGCCAATATCCGTTGGATCAGGCTGGTAGCTGTCCGAGGTTCATCATTTCTGCATCATCGTCTTGCTCTCGTTGTATATATCTCCCAGTAGCATTCTTCATTGTACCACAACTACAATAACCCCTCATCGTGTGATTCAAACCATCTCGTAGAAATTCGTTAATATCTAATCTTCAATACCAAACATCTGTTCATACATTCTTCTTAGGAAATGAGCACCAGGCGGCTCAGGCAATCTAGGTGGAAACGCGATGAAATTGTTGACAGCAAATGACCAATGACCAATGACTATGACCATTGTTTGGCTACACCTCAAGTCGCGTATGGACATTCAACAACAAGGTTGATGAACATTGACCAGGCGTGCATGAAATTGTAAACTTTAGGTTGTCGGTCCACTTTCCCGAAAGGGTAGCAAAACAAGTAAAGAAGCATAAATAGATGGAGTTTGAGTGGTCAGCGCAACAGTTGCTCTTGGAGATGGTATTGCGACGCCTGCGTCATTGAAAATTTGCATGTAAGACGGGGAGGTCTTGAAGAGTCGAGACCGATGAGAAGAGGAGACGATGCTGAGAGACAAAGTGTGATGTCCATGTCTCATCACGGGGATCGACTGCGTAAACGTATGCGTTTGCGTAGCGATGCGTACGCGAGAGATCTCGGTATGGGTATGACGGAGCGGAAGCAGTGCTGGAATACTAGATCACGAGGTGGATAGATACGTGTGGTGGATTCTCGTACGATACCTTGTACGCGAGGCGAGCGGAGGAGCCTCGGCCGTGCTGATCTGTAGGAGTCTGCCAGGGATCTATCTAACGACCTACTGCAACCAATGCTATGACGGCCAATGTACATCTGCATAACGTACAGCGTACAGCGTATTGCGTACTGCTTATGGCGTATCCAGCGTGTCGCGCGCAATCGTAATTGCGCCGTTGACGGTTGGCGGCTGACGGTTGACGTTGGCCAACGTGCCAACGTGCCGACGTGAGAAGCTCCACTGGAATCGGCGTGGGAGTATTGTATTATCGTATTGGAAAGTCTGGTGCCTTGTACCTCTACCATCATGGGATTCAGTATCAGTACGCAGAGATACTACTTGACTGCTCTACTCGTAGCACCGACGTCCGGCATGCAGCGACCACCGCGTCATCAGAACACTAGACTAGATGGATTCCAGCGATGCAGCGTATACCTGCACAGTGGCTCCATGAGTACGACGAGCACGACAAAGTACGACAAGCGCAAGTCTATTTTGTCTTCGCAGTATTCGCCGTGCCGTGCGCGTTTCCGTTTCCTCCTGGGAATGGGGATGGGAATGGGATTCCGGATGGGAGCACGAATACGAATACGAATATGAATACGAAGACACTCGTCCGTTTTCCCACGGACCCACGGAGGGCCCACTGACGAGAGACGAGACGCATATAGATATAGCATGTAGCATCTGTATACGTATACGACGCCGGTGACACCTCGTAGCTCGCTGATGTCGACTATCTATTGTCGACTATTTTTTGTCGACTGTCGTATGTCCACATGTCTTTACGACTCCCACGCCTGTCAGCATGATGATCTGATCTAGTGCAATTCGGGATCTAGCCACCGTTGAGTCGCAAAACCTTCAGTAGCCGAAAGCGAGAGACACCGACTAAGATCTGTCTGCTAAGACGTCGTACTGGCTGATTTCTGAGCCGGCGCAGTACTAGCGACGGGACAGCCCAGCGCAGCACAGACTCGCTAGGGCACGTATGTCCTGCGTCCCGCGTACCCAAGCGTCAATTGGTCCAGCAAAGGTTGTTGTCACCGTATTACCAGTTGAGCAGAACTCAGATCCCGTCCAAATGCCAAGTCGAGTCTAGACAATAACCACCACTCGCTACGGTACGGGAGTACTAGCACTAGTATACTAGTAGGACAAACGACCTTGCATCCTTGCATGATAGTGACGTCGGTGGCAGGCGGGTGTACATGCACATACACCATACATCTAACACATCTGCCTCCGACAGAACGTAAGGTCGCACGCAGCACGGAGAGTATGTCAGTATGTCAAGATCTTGGCGTAATTGTATCCCACGTAACGTATCGTATCGTACTCCAAACCACGTCGTCGTTCCTAATCCAGCTGACAGCAAGTGCCTAACCTATTCCCATCGTATGGCCTTGTCAGAGTGCCTATGCTATGCACATGTGCTCATTACTCTAGCAAGTGTGTCACGCGTCAACATTAGCGGTGGTCACGTTGCCCCCTGCTTGACCTCGTGCTCTGCATCGCTGTACCATGTGACCATGTGCAGTCTCATGACTGGATGATACGCCACCGTTAAGAGTTCACATGCTCAGAAAACAACTGCCACATTCTCGGCGAATGCGGTGTTAGAGATCACCCATTCATCCCAGGTTGCCTGATCTCGCTCAGTCGATAAAGCAAACAGCAACATGCATGTTACTTACTTCATCGTCTCTACATTACATTACCGATCCTCATTTGTCCACCTTTCGAATTCTCTCTCAAGGCCGCAAAGGCAGCATCGAAGCATCGAAGCATCTGGTCTATAGCGAGTTTGTAGTTGACGAGATAGGCGATTGCGTTCTGCGTTGCGTTTCGTTCGTTCGTTTGGTGACGAGAGATCATCCGGTGGCGTCGGTCCGTCGGTGTCGACGTGCTGTGCTTCTGAACCACTGAGGTGCATCCGTGTTCACTCAACATACACACTGCACTACACCGCCCAACCTCCCTTTTCACGCATCCACGAGATCTACGTGTGAACGCTGCGCTGCCACTTGCGAGAAATGGCGTACCAGTCATATCCCCCCTATCAGCAGCAGCAGCAGCAGGCGGGCTACTATGCCCCTGCCCCTGCTCCTGCTCCGGCGCAATCTGTTGACCCGTTCCGAGGATACTATGTAGATCGACTAAGACAGCTCACCTTCAACTCGCGTCCCATCATCCAAGACCTGTCGATGCTGGCTATGACTCAGCGCGATCAGAACAACTGGAATGGCATGCGAGTCGTCGTCGAGGAGATCGAAGCTGCTACCCTAAGAGTAGGTCATTCTGACATCTATCTGACGCAGCGTGTAAACATGCATAGCATCGTCCTGACTGTTGACGGTACTGATTCGTGCTTCGTATCGTAGGCACCTTCCCACCAGAAGCTTCCGCTGCTATACCTCCTCGACTCTATCTCCAAGAACATCGGACAGCCATACACGTCCCACCTCCTCCCGCCCATTATTCCACGACTGTACATCAAGACCTACCGCGAGGTCGACGGCGTGACGAAAGCCAAGATGGAGGAGATGATCAGGTTATGGCGCACGAGCGGAGTGAACGGGTCAGAACTGTACGGCGCTCCTGTGCGAGAGTCGGTCGAGAGGGAAATCTTTGGTTCTTCGGCTCTTGATTACCAGCGACCGATGCCACCGTCTGTGCCTTCTGGCGTTGGTCCGTCTCGCCAACAGGTGTTAACAGCTATACAGACCACTCTGCAGGCCAAACACCAGGCATCAGCAGCAAACCCCAACGATCCGACATTATCACATCAGGTCGGCGTGTTAGTGCGTCTGGGCGAACTGCTTAACTCGACCAACGTCTCACAGCAGGATTTGGTGCAGATCATGAATCAGCTCAACGCCATGGCGCCGCAGCAGGTGAATATGTCTCAACAACCACACCTCGCTCCCCCGCAAGCCTCACCATGGGCTCCGTCTCACACTCCGACACCGGCTACTCACAACCTTCCGCCATTCCCTCCGTCGATCCAGAATAATCCCTCTATGGCTCGTCCGCCGTTTGCACCTAATCACTTAGCCCCACAACAGTCAGTAAACGTCGGTACGCCTCTCCCGGGCTCGTCAACTCCTATTGCGCCAGCACCGACCCAAGCGATGGCACCAGTAGTTGTCCCAATAATTCCGGTGGACGTTGCCGACATCCTTCGCAAGCTTAACTCGTCTGGCGTGACAGGTCAACCTTCGACGCCCGAGATCAAACCTGCTGAATTAGACCAGCCCAAATCGACATTGGTTGCTTACGAGGATATCATCCTCAACATGAATCTGACTCTCCAGTCACTAGATCTCAATGCGTGCGTCAATCGTTCGCTCACGCTTGCGCGCGTCCATAACTGGAGTACTAACCATCATGTACATAGTATGCATTCGCTTCCGTTCGATCATCTGCCTCAGAAATGCAAGCAGTGTGGTATGCGTTTCCCGGGTATGGCAGACGGTGAAGCCAAGCTGCAAGCGCATCTCGATTGGCACTTCAGACGGAATAGGAAAGAGCGCGAGTCGGGTGGTCGCGGTGCTCACCGACGCTGGCTTCCTCGTGCAGAAGTGAGCGCTATACTCATCATTGTATTCCCAGATGACTTGCTAACCTGGTGTCTCGCAGGAATGGGTCACCGATATTCCTGAAGCTGGTCCATCAACAACGACGGTTGGCTCGCCAAGCAAGAACCAAATACAGATACATTTGGAGGCGAACATGAAGGAAAAGCTGGCTGAACAGCGTCTGAAATGGGTCAAGGTCCCTTCCGATTCCACAAAGGGTTCAGGATCTTGTCCGATCTGCAAAGAGTCTTTCAAGGCCGAATGGTCGGACGAAGAGGAAGAGTGGATCTGGCGCAATGCGGTCGACGTCAATGGCAAGGTGTGTACACATCACAATACCAACGAGGATGACACTGACGCTTCTCGGCCTCCTCACAGATATACCACGGCGATTGCAGATGGGAGTCGATAGCCCAGCGCAGAAAACTGAAAGGCGCGCTTGATCCCCGTGGCCGAACTCTATCGAGAGGAAGGACGACCAGCGGAAGTCCGAATACCACTCCGCAACCTCACGGTCATGGCTCAGTCCAAGCTGAAGTGATCAAGCGCAAAGCGGAAGAAGGAATCAAGGTCGAAGAAGGCGATACGAAGAGAGTAAAAGTCGAGGACCAGGCCGGGGGCGGGGCTGGGGTAGAAGCTCCTCCGGCCAGTGTAGCTGAACAAGCGGTGAATGGTGATGCTCACGTGGAGGACGGCGTATAGGTGGGAGGGCTGCAGGCATGTACTATGTAGTATCATAGACATTGTTGCATGCTTTCGCTGCGATGTACATCGTTGTCGCACTCGTATTGTCTTACTCGCAGGTGTTCGGAGAGGAAATGCCACTTTTGCCACTTTTGCAACAGAGCCCATTCCAAGCTCGCCGATATCCGATGCTGTCACTGTCACTGTCACCACGCTTTCAATTGACATCTACCTCACATCTTACCCTCCTTTCGTTGTTCTTCTTCACATCTCTCAACGCTGCATACACCGAGTGAAAGTCAAGCAGGCGGCATCGATCCTCTGCGACTCGGTCATCCACAATCCATAGCGTGAAAAATGCGCTTCACAACTCTGCTTTCGGCGTCCCTTTGCTTGCTCCCCCTCGCCATCTCAAGGACCGCACAGCCGCAACAGCCTCTCCAAGTCTATCTGTACCCTACACCAAATTCCGCGTCTCCCGCAAGCCACGGGAACCAAGCGCAAGCAGTACCCACGCTCTCGGCCGCTCAGGCAAAGGCGGTTCTGTCGCATCACCTCGGAGAAGAGGCGGGCGATTTCGACGAGATCCCGTCTGATGAATCGCTCTGGTCTCACTTCCTAGGCCTTTGGGGCGAAGAGCGAGCAGATGCACGCGGTAAAGCACGAGTCGTCGTTCTGGATGGCGGTGTGATGCCTCAGGGTATGTCAGAGCTCTGCACCTGCACGTTGTAGGCTGCGTCGCTGATACGCTACGATCGATTACCATAGATGTCCTCCCTACGGCCCTCCCTGCGTCGCCAGCATTCTACATCTCGGACGACACTGCGTCTCACTCCTTGCTCGCGCCATACATCTCCCAAGCTAAATCACTCCTTGCCCACATATTGGAAGTCTTGCCGTCTTTCGCAAAATCGTTCAAAGACGTATTCGACCTTGCCGGAACTAGTGCGCCATTCAAATTAATGCAACTATACCTCAGCTAACACGTCTTCATCCGTAGAAGCCGCCCAGCTGTTAGGACAGGAACTCACAGCTCTGACCGCTATGGCCGACTCGGCGTCGTGGTTCGATTTCAAAAGTGTCCATTCCTGGGAAGCGATCCATATCTCCGCTTTGAAGGATGTTCAGCGCGGAGATGAAGTCTGGGAGACTGGTAGACAGGGTGTCAAGGCTGGTCTCGAAGCGGTACGCCCATCCGCTACATCGATAGACTCCAGCTGATCTCGATCTCTGCAGATGACCGCACCAAACTCGCCACCCCTCTTACTTATCATCCGTCCCTCCACATCCCGCTCGCTCGTCTCGCGCGCAGCTCCCCTCACTCTTACTCTGGCAGACAACACTACTCTCGCCGACACATGCTACGTCTCCAATGAAACGTGTGTCGAGTCCACCGACTGCAACGGTCGCGGAGCATGTGCATTCAGGGGCATGTCCGGAAGCTCAGAGTGCTGGGGATGCAAGTGTGCCGCTGGGTACGCCGGGGTTGAGTGCCAGAAGGCCGACTATTCTGTGTAAGTCATTGCTCCATGCTCCAGGATTCACAGCTGATAAGTCGCTCTTGTTGGTTGTAGCCCCTTCATCATGCTCATCTTCTCCACCTTGCTCCTCGTCGGTATCGCAGGAGGCAGCATTGGCCTCTTGTACACTGTAGGAGAATCAAAGCTGCCTTCGACCTTGACTCTCGCCGTGGGCGGAGCAACAATGAAGCGGGACTGAGCGGGTGCAAGAATCCAGCTCGATACATTGTCGGTAGATGATGATGATGCAGTAGTACATGATAATCATACAACGATCAGGCGCCCAATCTAATTGCCCTATGTGACAGTCCACCTATGCCGTCTCCTCCTGTGTGCAGGGGGCAGCTCACTCGACTTGCTGAGCCTTTATCGTGTCATTCTCTCGTCTGAGTTCCTTGATCACGGCCTAGCATACGAGTCAGTATCACGTCAATAAGCGCCGCTCGACGCGTCGACATGCAGAGTGTGCAGACTCAGACTCACAGCCAAAGTATCGGGATTGGCACCTTGCTCGATCATCCCAACGCATATTGACAGCGTGTTCTTATCGAGGCCTAAGCGTTCTCAATGCATCAGCATCTGGATAGGGGATAGTGGTGGGAGAGACGACTGACCCGTATCGAGTAATTGGGAGAGATCGTGCAAGGCTACTCGCCAGCACGAACGTAGGTCAGCCGCGCGCCTCGAGTCCCGCGAGTACTGTAATCGTCGCAGAGATGATGATGAGAGATGGGAGATGACGCACAGTCTATTGTCTCGCGGGCATTCTGCAGTCTCGCTTCGTCTTGCGTGGACGACATCGGTGCAGCCGCAGTTGCTGTCGAGGTTGAGTGCGAGTAGGAGAGGATGAGTGATGTGTTGGGAAGGAACCACATAATCACAATGCGAAAAAGTCGGTATATTTCAGTCATTTGCCGTTGCTCATAGCTCATACGAGTTTCAACCTCTCAACAACCTTTGATCCCCATCTCCATCTCCATTCGTCATTGTCCACCTTGCTACTCCATACCCACACCCACGCTCGCACTCACACACCTGGCTCTGCTCTACCTATCAGCTTCCGTCTAGGTAGGCGAACATCGAACGTCGACTCAAGCATAGCACAGCACCGCCGCTATGCGATGAGGAGACGTCGAGCTCTGTCCAATATATCTCTAGCCTCGTCAACGGCCGAATCACATCCTGATCTCCCTCTTGCCGGGACCGACACCGACACCGACGCCAACCATAACAATCACAAAAGTCCCCGTGGTATTGGGGCTTACTATCCGGCCAGATTACTGGCTCACGTACCAAGATCATTTGATGAATTGCCCTCAGTGATCACCGCTCTATTCGCCCAAGCGTATTTATCAACCTACGTCATGGTCCTAGCTCTAGGAAAGTGGTGGACCGGTACTGCTCCAGCTGGTGCTGTCGATGAGGACGGCGCAGAGCTGCGGTCCGTCTCTGGGAAAGTGGACGGGAAGGGGAAAGTCAAGAGAAGAAGACGGAAGGTCGAGAACGAAGCGCCAAAGGCTGGCGGGACAGGTATGCTGCTTCAGTACGCCAGACGAGGAAGTGTAGCTGACTTCAACAGCGGGTGCAGACTCAGAAGGATACTTCCCTGGTATGGTGAACCTCAGCGGAACACTATGTTACATGAACTCGGTCCTCCAGGTGAGTTCTTCCCTTGTATCGCAACGAGAGAAAACTGACACCTGTTGGAGGCTTTTGCATCGATTGCCTCACTCATTGGACACCTGGAACATATCGTTGCTCTCGCTGTGGAAGTCGATCTTCCGACGCCAGTCACTGACACGCTTTTAGACGTCTTAAATGGTGAGCTAACACTTCGCCTTCCGCTTGTACGAGCTGATACGAGGCATCTCGCAGAGCTCAACACGCCGCATCGCCGCTCACCACCTGCCCTTCGCCCACACAACCTCCTAGCAGCACTCCAACCTCTACCGGCTATCCGCCGTCTGCTCTCCACTCGCGAACAGCAAGATGCGCACGAACTCTTCATTGTACTGGCCGAAGCAGTCTCTGACGAAGCTGTCAAAGTCGCTGGGGAAGTGGCCAAGTCTCGAGGATTTGGCGAAGTCCTCTCGTTGCAGAGTTACGTCTCGGGGAAGAATGGGGTGCAGGCTCGACACGATGCGGTTGGAGTGAAGAAGAGGGAGAAAGTCAGAGGAGTCGCGCAGCCATGGGAGGGATTGATGGCGAGACGGAGGGTGTGTAAGCGGTGTGGATGGAGTGAGGCCGTCAGGATGGACACTCTCGGCGGAATGGAGTTGCCTGTGCCTTTGCACGTAAGTCACATCAATTGTCCCAGGATGTGCCCTATGCTGACGCAGTGTAGGGCGACGCCACTCTCGATAGCTGTATCGCACAATACCTCTCGCCCGAGGACCTCAGCGACGTGACGTGTGAGATGTGCTCGCTTCGCCAGACTCTCGCGCATTACCAAACAGAAGTAGAACGACTGTCCGCCCCGGCCAGTGAGACAATACCTCGCAAGGCGAATAGTCCACCTGCCGCTGCTTCGGGGTCCTTCTCCACGTTGGACGGGTTACCAACAGCCGACTCACTGTCCAGTCAAATGACCAATAGTCGAAAGAAGCGGGCGAAAGACGCTAAACGGGTCGAAGGTCGATTGCAGGAGATGCTCGATTCCAACACCGTATCAGGATTTGGAGAACCGACTTTACCGCCTACACCAACACATTCTGCGCCGTTACCCATCAAATGGCAAACTGCGCGCACAGATTCATTGCGAGAGGGAGTCGTCACCCGCCCGCCGCAGAGCTTGCGATTACACCTCATCCGATCGGAATATACGCCATATGGCGCTCTCCTCAAAAAGACTGCACGCGTAGCGTTCCCACTCGTACTGGATCTGACGAGGTTCGTGGCCAGGGGTATATGGGAGGAGAAGACGGATATCCGCTCTATGCTTTCCGCCCAAACGCAGCCTAATGGGGACGTGCAAGACACCAAACGGGTATTGTACCGCCTCGAATCTGCCATTCTGCACTATGGCTACACGCACTCCTCGGGACACTTCATTTGCTTACGGAGAAAACCTCAGCCCCGCACTGAACCTCCTCCGATTAATGATGGCGAAGAAGAGAGGGAAAGTAGCAGAGACAGCTATCGACCCACACGCGCGACCAAGGCTTGTCCCGATGGGTGCCGATGCGAGTCCTGTGCTTATTTCGGTCAAGTGCGAGATAACCTCAGTGCTCAGCCGGGCAGGGGGTGGTTGAGGATCAGTGATGCGGACGTGGACGAAGTGGGGGAAGAAGCGCTGTACGAGGCTCGAGGAGCGGTCTTTATGCTTTTCTACGAGAAAGTGGGGGAATGTTCCGTGACTAAATCCAGTACGGCGGAGGAGAAGCTTGTGGATGGGGAGGATCAACAGCTGTTTAGCGCAAAGGAGGAAGTCCCATAATATATAGTATAATTGCATATTGGCCGACAATAACACGCAACACCCTGCATATGTCATACTGGCTATCCAAGAGATTGAGCACGGACTGCAGACCACTCGGGCGGCTGCATTGTGGACAAGTCAACATAGTACTATTATGTTGGATCAGAGAGAGAGAGAGACGTACATCTGATCGAGTTTCGAAATGGAGCCAATCGCCTGAACCAGTCGGCAGTATACCCATTGTCGAGCACTTGTACAAACCCAAAGCGAGACTGAAACGCACAGTAATAGATTCTGAGATCAGCTCATGAATCTAATAAAGCTGGATGGTGCTCACACTAATCCCTGCGAAGCGACGTAGGCTATCATAGGGAGTATGAGTGGGGACCAGATTGGTTCTGAGGGGATATCCACTTCGCCCTTGCGCGATTTCTGCTCGGGAACAGGCCGGAATGCCTCGAACGCTGATATGATCATCAGCATACGAGCAGCGATGAAGCGGTAAGTTGAGAGAAAGAGGAGGGAGGGAAAGACGAACCTCTGAATATGCTCAAGACCGCTGTTATAGGCCCAGTGAGGAGCATGAATATCATTCCTAGTGAGAAGATCTGGATTCCTGAACCGGAAAAGTACAGCATGACAGCTTGCATAGGCAGTGACTTTGCTGGTCTGCATTTCGTTCATCGGAAATGATACGGTGAGAAGAACACTCGTCAGCTGTGTTCTGTCGCTGGACGGAAGATGGTGTACTCACGATAAAGCCAGCTCCCATGCTCTGCGCATCTTTAACTCGGTAGCTTTCTTCGCTCGCGTCTGTGCAGCGACGACATCATTCTCGGTTGACTGTGTCTACAAGCACCACACGCTTGACATCAGCTTTGTACAACAGATTTACAATAATGTATATGGTATAGGGTCGGAACGTACCCTGTTCGAGAGCTGCTTCGATGATGAAGCTTGAGCCAAGAAGCCTGGTGGATTAGGGATGGACGAGTTCCTATCACCAGCAGAACAACCATCAGCCACTGCTCAGCGATTGATCTTCGACGGATGAAGGCAACATGACTGACCTGGTCGGCGCAACAGTGTAGTCGAGCTTGATAGACATGTTGATACGCTGCCTATGTCGCTGTATAGTCGTCAGTCAAGCAGTAAAGGCTAGATAGGACTGGAAGTACTGTATGATGTCGAGTGAAGTACACGTTGGATATCAGGTAGACTGCCTTCTCCACGGGGTAATCGCCATAGCTAGTGAGGCTGATTCCCCCGCCGCTTATATCGCATCCCTCGCAATAGCCCGCTCTCCGGCTCTGGCTCTGGCGATATGACATGATGTTCCCACTGCTTACTTACATCACACTTGCTTCTCAACCATACTGCTACAGCCACCTAATCATCATATACCGCCCTATCGGTCACCGGGAACAGCAGACGACCGGGAGACTCCACTTTCCTGTACGCGACCACAGGTCACTAGCTAGCTACTACGATGTCGCCAAACTCGACGACTCTGTCTTCCGCCAATGGGACTTTGATACTGGAAGAGCCTCTAATCCGCGTGAGTCCGGCATAAGGGCATCCCATACTGTTATATATCACTATACTGTCCCCGACGAGTGAAGGGGCTAAGATAAGTATGACATTGTCTCCAGACGCCATACGAGCTACTTCGGCGATCGCATCGTTCAGCTCAAAGACAAGTGGAAAAGGACTTTACAGCTGTACAAGTACGTCCGACTCACTCCTCCACATCCTCGTCGTTATCATAATACTGATGCGTATAAATCTTGACCACAGTCGGTGCTGCAGGGTATACTGAAGTCACTCAACGGCCCCAAGGCGGTGGCTGGCGATGAAGGCCGAGCGAGTATAGCTGCCAAGCTCGACCAGGCTTCGGAGCGCACGAAGGGTTTGAAGAGGAAGGTGCGTCTTCAATCATGTTATCCCTCGATCCTCAATCAGCTGTTGTGACATACGAAATGTCGACCCTAAAGCTCGCTACCGTGATCAGCTCGACGACATCCAGCCTAACGAGACTTCTCCCACGCCATTGAGATCAAGATTGGCATACCTGGCCCAAACCAGTCCCCAGAGCGTTTCCACCAACACGCCGACTGCAGCACCGGCAGCGCCGGCGGCCCAAGCGGCTGCTACTCCCTCGATTACAGTGAAGACGGAGGTCAAGCGCGAAGATGCTGTAGCGGACGAGAAAGCAGAACCGGGCAGTGCAGCGATGGAGGTGGACGGTGAAGGCGTAGCGGAAACTGAGGAGCTGCCGACTGCACCGTAAGTCGGTCGGGAGACCTTCTTCACGCCTCGCTCGGGTATCATTGTGATCGCACAGCTCATCATCTGATCAACAACAGCGAGCCAGCGTCACATGCCATATTGGACCGGAATCTAGACCGTTATCTCGTCGACTACCTCTTACGCACTGGCCGGATGAAGGCGGCCCAAGCGTTGGCTACCGCTCAGGATATCGAAGTGCGTCTCCACTTGTCCTATCTATATTGACACTCGACTGACGATTCCTATTTCGCAGCAATTGGTCGATATCAAGCTTTTCGCAGAATTGATCAAGATTGAGAATGCATTAGTGGAGAAGAACTCTTGCACAGAGGCTTTAGCGTGGTGCGGCGAGAACCGCGGCACCCTGAAGAAGACAAAGGTGAATCCAGCCTCCCACCAAAACTTAATTTCAAGTGCTGCGCTGATCGCCAAGCCGCTTGGTCGTTCTAGAACAACCTCGAGTTCACATTACGGTTACAGGAGTTCATCGAGTTGTGCAGAAAACGGGATATACCCGGTGCTATCGCATACTCCCGGAAGAACCTTTCTGCCTGGGCCGGAACGCATATCGCCGAGCTCCAGCAGGGAATGACGCTTTTGGCTTTTGGAGAAAAGACAGGTGTGGGATTGTACAGGGTGCGTTCCGGCAGATCTGGTCTCAGCTGTCACTTGGGCTCACCGGTCTTCATAGAAACTGTACGATCAAAGTCGATGGACGGCGGTGCGCGATCAGTTCCGGGAAACGTTCCTCAACCTCTACGCACAACCTTCGCAGTCCATCCTCGCATTGTCATTATCAGCAGGACTGTCATCGCTTCGATTACCCTCTTGCGTACCGCATGCGCGAACAACCGATGTTCCATCAGACGCAGCAAAACCTGCTTCGCCCATAATACCGTTACTTCCAGCCGCGCCGCCTCTGCACAATCTCGAATCGCTCCTAGGCTCATTCGACGCGCCGATAGGTGGCACACCCTCTTCGTCGCCTTCAAGTACCAACGAGGTGGATCTGCACTCACACCCCGAAGCGCAAGTGGGAAACGTCGATTGTCCTACTTGTGGCGCAGACATGAAGATCTTAGCTAGCGAGGTGCCCATGAGTCATCATGTCAATTCGACGATAGTCTGTCGTATAAGCGGTCAAGTCATGGACAGCGAGAACGAACCCCTGGCTTTCCCCAATGGTTATGTCTATTCGTCAAAGGTGAGTCACAAGGCGAGGTCGTCCCAGGACACATATCTAACAACCTTCTTTTCGATACATTTAGGCTCTTGCTGAAATGGCGAAGAACAACTTTGACGTTGTCACTTGTCCTCGGACAAGGGAGACGTGCGCGTTCGGCCGGCTACGCAAAGTGTATATCTCGTAGTTGGCGGTTGGCGGTTCCGACCTCGTGGCTCTGCTCGTTCTCATCGTCTGTTGTATATAATGAAGCACGCCCCTACCCATAGATGAGTTTGTTGTGTGTACTGGTGTACTGGATATTTACAATCGGATGCATAGTATGGTATCACATGTTCTTCGAGGTATAGATTGAATCGTTCACTTCCGTTGACTTTGACTAATCCTCGGGCTGGCCGGCCAGGACAATCAAGTTGAAGTTGATATCGCCCTCAGCGCGATCGATGTATTTGGTCTGGACGACTTTTGCGACGTCCTATCGTCGCAACGAAGAGGGGCGGAAGATGTATTAGTCTAATTTCGCACTGCTGTGCAGATGACAGAGCGTCGTCGTACTCACGGCGAGAAACGAGGCGGACGGTCCTTGATCGAACGGTCCATTGCGTCTTCCATCAAGCTCGACAATCCGTTTCTCCCTATCACGGCACATGACGTTAGCTCCACCATTCATTCCGAGCTCTACTAGTTACGAGAGAGGGCCATTCAGCTCACCCTTTGTCGTTCTCGCCTTGAACAAACGCGATGAAGTGCGTATCGACATCGAGGTTGGTCGGGATGGCCGATTGACCCGATTGCGCCGCTGCCGTATGAGCAGCTTCGAAGAAATCTGTCTCGTCCAACAGCTTGGCTCGGTCGGTCGCTACATAGCGGAAAAAAGGAAAACGGGATTAGTCATCATGTATTGTGTGAAGGTGAATGTCACCAGCTTGTGGTCGACCTACCTGATAGAGGCAGAGAAGCCGCTTTGAACTTTCTGAGCGGGCTTTGCGGGTCGAGGGATAATGGTCCGTCGTCCGGGAGGTTCAGGAGGGCATGCAGGAGTCCGATGGACCCGCAGGCATTTGAGATCTGTAGAATGTACCATACCCGCTTATCAGCCAGCTCTGCGACTCGCTTGCTATGGCAATCGAGCTGTCAAAGTCGATGTTGAGTTGGACTCACAGTCTGCTTGATCCACCAGACCCCATCCCCCTTCCATTTCCCTCCGTGTTCCTTCTCTTCTTCGTCCCGCGCTTTACCCAAAGCCCCTTCGTCAGGGAAGAGCAGTAAGACCGCCTGGTGCGGGCTTGGCACGAAGGACAGGAAAGATTCGTCCAGTGAGAATAGGTCTTGGAATGTCAGTGCTCCGTCTGGGTGAAGACCCAGTTGTCCTGCCCACTGTCCGCGCAACATTCCCGTCCGTCAGCTTGGTCATATATCAACAGTCGCTGCGTGTAGTCCTGAGTCCGTCCGGTAGGCTGGCTGGAAGGGATCTGGCGCTCTCGGTATCGGCGCGAAAGGAACGACTCGCTCACCTCGTTAAACACCTTATCACAGCAAGGTCTCAGCTTGGACCAGCAACAGCGGCCATTTGCAGACTTACCTCGGGCGAAGCTTCGAGAGGGACCCACTTGCTTGGCATCTTGGCTGTGGCTTGTAAGGGGTAATGGAAAGTTGGTAGATACTACAAAAACACGAAAGCAGGTCAATTTGATGTAATGGGTCAGAGGTGGAACATCGAGGTGGAGGGACAAAGGTGAATGACACGTTGTAAGTTCGATTGACGCGTTGATTCCTTCCGCACAAAGTGGCTTAATACACATCAGACCTATCTCTCTTGATGCATGTATGCACATCGCGGACTCTGCTGCTGTAGCACCAACGTTAGGCTCAACTCTGAAGGTCGAGATGAAGGCAAAGGCTAGGTAAAAGTATACCTAGTAGAAGGTATGTACAGTGTACAAGTATATTAGGTGGCAACGCTGGTGGCAAATTCTATAGCACAGAAATGGATAACGAATGCTGCGTGGGGGCTCTCAACCGCTTGATCACAGCAATCCACAGTCCCGCAGGTTGACTTGGATGATCACATCGCTAGAGGGAGAGCGCAATCAGCTTTGCCGCCCGGCTGTTGCAGTCTGAGCACCTACTTGATTGCAGAGATGACAAACTTCAACGCCCGCGTATCGGTGGCATCGGTATAGTGCTGCAATGCGCATTAGCATTGCACGCCTCTCCGCGTCCGAAGATACTCACCGCGTATATGGACTTTGAGGGGTTCGTGTTCAACCCCACGAACATCTCAAGCAAGTACGAGCACGCAGCGTCATAGTTCGTGCCACCCCTGTAGTCTGGGAACGTGTCTGATAAGGGTGACACGGAAAGCTTCTCGCGAAATAGGTCGATCTTGTTCAGGAAAAGGATAATGGACGTCTTGGTGAACCATCTGTCATACCAATCAGTACTAGTAGGCGGACACGAGGCCATCTAATTTACCTCGAATTTGCGACCGACTCGAAAAGCGTCATCGCCTCCTGCATTCGGTTCACAGTCTCGTCTTCGTACAATTTCTGGTCGTCTACGTCCACTGCTCAGTGTCTCATCATGACAGCGATACAGAATGCTCACATTCGCTGATGGCGATGAGGAAGACGAGCGCCGTTACAGAGTCGAAGATGTTGAGCCATCTTGCGTGAATGTCAGCTCATAGCTTGCAAGATCCCGGGACGACTCACTTCCGTCTCTCTGAACGCTGACCACCCACATCAAACAGCTTGTATCTCAATTCACCAATCTTGAAGTGCGTTTCACTATACATAATCCGGTCAATGAACGCCTGCACAGGGTTTGGTTCGGACCTACGTGATTCCCGTCGTCTTCACTCGGGCTCGCAGGATATCTTGATCACTGGGCGTGTAATTGGGCTGGGCGATACGCGCAATAGCGTCAAAGTAGCTTCGAGTGCGTCAGCGAGGGTCAACTACTCATCTATACAAACGGAGGGTCTGTTACGACAAGACTCACTAAGGTGCCGAGTCATTCAATTGCAACTCATTCCTTCTTGTGAATGCGTGCTGCACTCCTTGATCCCGCCACAAACCCGCGACCGCATCCGCTAGACTTTGCGGGAATACCTCTCCCTCCACCTGAGCAGGCGCAGCCATGATGAGGTCCCATCGCTTCTGATTGCTGGGAGTCACGCGGATTTCCATCGCCGAGACTCCTTCGAGAAGGACGCTGCGGAAGGGACAAGGGTCAGTGCGAGGGTCTACCGCAACTTTGAGGACGGGGCGCACCGCATCGATTGCACCGTGTTGGAGTATACTATCTCACGATAGCTATCCCGCTCTTCGGCATCGTACGGTCTATCACAAATCAGCGAAAAGCAGTACGTCAGGAAGAAAATATCAACACACTTGTTATATATCAACCGCATCTGCTTGAGCACCGTGGACTTTCCAGACTCGCCCGCTCCCAGCAGTAACATCTTGATCTCATTCCGCAGATTGGCGCGATCGCGCTTGAGCTGCTCGTCGATCTCGGCGTTGCCTGTGAAATGTGAATTAGTACGAGTGACGATGCTGATCACTGGCAGTAGAGCGGAAGGACCTACGGGCTTTGGCGGCCGCATCTTCGGTTGACTGTGTGCAGCCCATTGCGAGCGCGGCGCGGCGTGTTTTCTTTCGGGTTGATTGCTTGCAGAGGAATGAAATGTAAAACGAAAGAGATATATATAGTAGGCGTCGAATAGATTATGATACGAAGAAGAGGGATTGGTGAAAGAATGCAAGGTCAGAGCGATATCCTATGAGGAAAGGGACGTGTCAGCTTGGATTGATCAATCAGAAAGAGGACCGTGCCACGCGATGGGTAAGCGGCATGTGTCAGAGAGAATGGTCGCTGAGGAAAGGACTGGTGCCGTGTGCTGACACAGGCAGTACGGACGGACACCGCGTCCTTTGCAGAGCACGAGCTACTACTTACGGGTGGTGTCCGTACGAATGAGCCTTTGCTTCCGGCGTAGTAAGAGTAGCGGATGAGTGAATGAGTGAATGAGTGATTCGTATGTCTGGTAAGTTCGATAGCGCAGTAGTTGCGAGAGCAATGAGCGGTGTCCTAACAGTGCGGGTAGGGTACGGCTCGTGTTGATGATCAAAGCGGGTCAGAAGGGGATAATGGTGATTGATGAGTGAAGTGTCAAGTGTGATGTCTCTAAAGGATGATTGATCTCTTGGATCACGGGTTGATGCGCTGTTCTGGATTGTCGGCTCGCCATCAAAGTAGATGTGTCCGAGAACGACGCCGCGTTGTGAGTATTGAACACCCACGAAAATGGTCGTCTAGTATCAGCTGTATCAGCTGCTTCCTGATATTAGATTGATCGACGCCGAGCCATATCTTCTTCTTTTCCTTCTTCCTTTGTCCTTTGTCTCGACGTCTCAAGAACAATAAGCTATCAACCACGCGTTTCGCCCGGAGAAGGCCAGTGCTCGGACAATACGGACTTGCACGAGGCGAGACGGGCAAGGCCGCTACGCCGAGGTACGGGTTTCTCTTTGAAGCAGAAGCATGAGGCTGAAACGCGGTTGATAAAGGGGTTCAGGACAACATGTCTCACAACTCTCTTACTGGATAGACTGCCGACTTGGGTATCTATGCCAAGATATACCATGGGGTAGACATTATGATTATGTACGACAGAGATCCTCGCAAGGTCCGCAAGGCTGCCTATACGCTGGATCAGGTTTGTTTCGACGGAGCACTACAATGCATGCGCGAGCTGAGCCGTCGAATGCTCAGTCACCTTGACCGATGTCCGGCAATGCAGCTTTTAGGCGAGAGCGTGCTCGTACCGGCAAAGCTGCTCCGAGCTAAATATAGTTTAAGCAGAGCGTTCGCCTCCACCAGCTTCGGTCCGCCGTTCCTGGAGTCGCTCCCCAGCCGGATTTCTCGGCTCATCGCGCCTTCGTGCTGATTCGCCATCCTCTTTCACCGGTCAGACAGGAGTGACAGACATTGAGGCTGAATTGCTGTTCAGCTATTCAAACCTCTCACTGAGAGGGACATGCCACGTACCGAACGCTCTACGGCGACGGGCTCACCCACGACAGTTGAAAATCGCGATACACTACCACCTGCGATATCGAATTCGAAGGATTCGGAGCTGCCCGATGCTATCTCAGACAGCAAGATCACGACGGATGCGATCTCCTCAACGACGGAGATGGAGAAAAGCGGTACTGCTGAGATGTTAGCATCGGCGACGACACCGCCATTCACCATTTTCACGCAAAAGCAACGATGGTTGATAGTCGGTCTCGCGTCCTTGGCGGCGATTTTCGGCCCTATTTCAAGCAACATCTACGTCCCAGCCATCCCTCAGATCACGGCCGATTTTGCTCGGAGTACACAGGACATCAATCTCACACTAACGATTTATCTGTGAGTCGATGTAATAGCTGCGTGATCTTCATCTATCTGACTTATTTTATCAGAATCTTCCAGGCGTTGAGCCCGTCCCTTCTGGCTGGCATCTCAGACTCGATCGGCCGGAGGCCAATCCTCCTCATATGCCTCTCAGTCTACGTCGCCGCATGTATCGGCATAGCTCTGACGCCCTCTTCGGCATACTGGCTCCTGATGCTTCTTCGTGCCGTACAATCGACAGGCGGCTCTCCGATCCTCGGCACGGGATCCGCGACTATCGGCGATATCTCCACGCCGGACGAGCGGGGCAAGTACATGGGCTCGTTCCAGGGCGTCGCTATGGTCGGCCCTGCTTTCGGGCCTGTCTTGGGTGGGATATTGGTGCAGTACTTGTCCTGGAGATGGATCTTTTGGGTTTTGGCGATACTGTGCTCAGCGAGCTTGATTTTCATCTTCTTGTGAGTGCTTACAGGTCATGTGCTCTGCGACTCTGGACTGACAATGACATTAGCTTGATGCCTGAGACGCTGCGTGGGCTCGTCGGTAACGGATCGCACCCGCCGCCACTTCTCAACATGACACCTTCAGATTGGATCAGACGTAGCAGGAGCAAGCGGCTCGATGCGGAGAATCAGGACATTCCCATCGCTCTACCGGAGAAGAAAAAGGCATGTCCATCGTTCCTCACTCTGAAGGATGGGATTGAGACTGATACCTCGTTGTGATACAGTTCCAACCATGGGCTCCGTTCCAGATGTTACTGTTCCCAGAAGTCCTCATGATCATGTGGGTCGGCAGCACCGCGTTCGCCTGCATGTTCGCCTCTCTCACGGTGTACTCTTCGATCCTGGCGGATGACTATCATTACAACGACGTCAAAATCGGTTTATGCTACTTGTGAGCTTTGGATACTTTAATGATTGGCTACAGGACTGACTCTTAGTGTGGTGCTTAGAGCGCAAGGAGGCGGAAGCCTAGTGACCGGTATATTCGGCGGCCAATTCCACGACCGGAATTTCAGGCGCTGGAAGACCAGACTTAACTTCGAGCCCAAACATCCGCGCGATCTCGACGGTTTCCCTATAGAGCGCGTACGGTTCTCGTACTTCTCCATCTACGCCAGTCTGTTCCTAGCAGCAACGGTCGGATACGGCTGGGCGCTGGACAAAACGGTCAATATTGCGGTTCCTTTGGTCATGAACTTCTTCATTGGGTTCGGCTCGCAGCTCATGATGCAGACGTGCTCGCTCATATTGGTCGACATGTTCCCCGCCAATGCTGGGGCAGTCATGGCTTCCGTTAGTCATTTCTCACTCTCACTTCCACTCTGTCAATCGTAACTGACATGACCGTACTTGACCCGCACAGTACAACCTCGTACGATGCGCTATGAGCGCGATTGTGGCCGCGGTTGTGGACCCCATGATCAACGCCGTCGGGCTAGGCTGGACGTTTGTGATTCTCGCTGCTATCTGCTCCACGAGTTTGCCTGTGGTGCTTCTCCTACAGCTCAAGGGGCCTGCTCTGAGACTGAAGAGGCACAAGAAGTGGGGGGTGAAAGGCTGAGAGGGTTCGACTGCATTGTAGCAATAAGCGGGTAATATCTCATTTGCCTAGGAACCGTTGTAACATTTGCTCAACTCAGCATATGTATAGAGTACTATAGATTAGCACAGTAGACAGCAGCAACATGTAGCTTTAGGTGAGAAGATAGATGTAGTGGAGTATGAACGATACTCCGTGGTTCCCACGTGACATCATCCCCTCCCCGTCCACCACTCAGACGCGTAGGATTCATGTTAATATGTGGTGTTATGAATGCTATATTGCTCAGTCTCTATATCTCTCTTCATTCAGCAATCAGCAAACAACAAACAGAGATGCGACGCCTAGCTGCAGCCATAGCGCTGCCCTTGCTTCTTGTGCAAGCGCAGGAACTGTCGTGTGCGGCCGACGATATCGACCCGTGTCATATACCGTCTCCAGGCGGTTTGTTCGTCTTCCATCAACGGTTCGAGCCGGACGTAAGCGACGATTCCGGTGGTTGGGGCATAGACGGCTTAGAGGTCTTACTGTGAGCAGAGACTATTATGCTAGCATCGCAGCCTGCATGCTGACAAGGGGTTGTGCGGTGCACAGGTGCGACTCACAAGAAACGCAGAATTCTACTGCGTACGCTCCGACGTACTCGCATGAGCAGATAGGCTCATTCTGCCATAAATCCGGGCTGTTCGGCGGTGAAGAGGCGTTCATGCAGGCAGAAGGGGAGTGGGCGCAGAGTGAAGTAGGCGAGGGCGTCGAGGAAGTCTGGGAGAGAGCTGTACGTATCTCATCATGCGTGCGGAGAACGTCCTATCTGACGTAATACGCAGTGGAATACTGCCGGAAGGTTCATCTCGACTTTTGATCCGAAATGCATCAAGAAAGCGCCAAAAGGTCATGGAGTGAGTCACTGTCCTCATATGGACGGTCTGGACGCTTGAACAAGACTGACATGAAGACCAATGATTAGATACCAGAGTTCTTCCTGACTCTGCGCAAGCTGCATCACGCCTTCCCAACAGCCCAACTACTCTCAGAGGCGGATGTATGTCAAACAGCTCTTCGTCTCCCCTTAGCTGCTCGCTGATCGCCTGTGCACTAGATCACACCAGCAGAAGATACCACGTACTCCCTTGCCGAGTTGACCAGTGCGCTCTCCATCGGCGAATACCAGCCAGTGGTGAGTGTGATTCCGCTTCGTAGTCGAGCGGTCGTGCGACGCTTACATGACCTGATGAAACAGGTAACGTGCGATAACACTACGCTGTCTTCGGTACTTTGGCCGCTGCTTGTACGAGGCACATTCGATCAAGGCGAATTTGAGCCTTCTTCGACTTTTGCCCGAGCATCAGACTGTCCTCAAGAGGGGATCCAGTGAGTTCTCCTACCTCCCGTTCCTCCGACGACATGGCGCTGAAATGCGTGATAGCTATCCACCATCAACGACTCGCCCTGCTCCCACTCAAGTAGCCGAATGGGACATCCTCCGTCGACCGCCGCCGCGACCCATCACCCTGACGCATGACGAATCGAGATTGTACTATCAGCCAGAAGCGAAGCAGAAACTCGGTCTGTTCAAGGACTATGACGAGGGCAAGGAGGAAGCGAAAGAAGATCGAGCGACAAAGCAGTACTGGCGCGACGAACTGTAGTTTACCAGATCACCAATCGAGCCACACGACTTGATGCGCGATGAGAATGAACCGTATACATCATAGTCTGAGTCGGAATATCGTGACACCCACTCAAATCGGACTGTTCTAGGCGGTCTGCTGGACGCTTGACACTTGACACTTGGCACTTGAACGATCTACGAGAGCCAGTCTCCGCCCTGCTCGACTTGTCAGACATGGAGCAGTACCGCGACACGATCGTACTTACAGTAACCTGCATAGCTTGGCCCGATACGAACGACGCGTCTTTCGACGCGAGAAAGCTAACGGTAGTATTAATAAATCAGCATTCATTGAGTCAGAGGAGGAACGAACTTACGCGACCATAGCAGCTATGTCTTCTGGCGTGGCGTTCCGTCCTAGCGGATTGATGGCGGCGCGCTATACACAGTGCAATCAAAGCCATCAGCAAACAGTGGTCCTAGACCCCGCACCGGAAAGAGCGAGACAGTATCGGCTTACCTCCTGAGTATAAGTCCCAGCCTCCGTCCCCTTCATACCTGTCATTTTGAGGTCGATGGCCTTCCACATATCTGTCTCTACGACTGTGGGACAGTAGACGTTTGCTGTGATTCCATACGGCCCGAATTCGAGGGCGGCGCCCTGGTTCAATGCTCGCACGGCGAACTTGCTATATCGCGTTGATTAGGAACAACAGGTCTTTCAGATTGACAGTAGTCGCAGGGAAAAGCTTACGAGGCGCAGTAGCCTGATACGTTCCTGCCTGTCCTTAGCTACAGTGAGATGAGCTTCAGTACTTGCGTCGAGCAATGAGAACGAGAGCTCACGCCTGACGTAGAGCAAGCGGCTACAACCCGTCATAGCAGCGTTGATCAGCCAGTACCCCAGTACTCCATAGTCTCACTGAGACTCACCGATGAGTCTACCGCCCTCGCCTTGCTTGATCATCTGCTTGGCTGCTGCCTGATAGCACATGAACACACCGCGGACATTGATAGAGAAGATCTTGTCCAAAAGTTCCGGTGACATGTCCAAAAACGAGCTAACGGGCGCTATTCCTGCGTTGGCAACCATCACTGAGTGCACGCCTTCCGTCGTAAGCTTATGATCATTCCCGCATTCCCTGTCGTTTGATATCAAAGGAAGCAACGCACCATCCAGCCTTCCCAGGACCTGCACCGTCTTCGCGACCATATCATAGACGTCCGCCTCCTTGCTCACGTCCACGCTTAGCGCTACGGCCTCCACACCGCTGCTCTCTTTCACCACGGCTACGACCCCCTCGAGCAGCTCGAGCGACGTGGCCAAGTCGGCCAGACCCAGAGCATACCCTTCGGAAGCGAGGCGGAGCGCTATGGCTTTGCCTATACCTTGCGCTGCACCGGTCACGATCGCTACTTTGTGCGTGGGTTTGGCCGAACTCATCCTGCTAATTGATATCGTTGCTGCCTTCGCTGTAATGCGAACTAACCAACAATGACAACATGCATCATCAAGGCTGCCCTCTCCCATACGGTCGAGTGTGCGTGCGTATACACGCCAATCGTAATCTACAGTAGCATGCGGTCAAGCACCCTTGATACCTAACCAGCGGGCACACAATACCTAAACCCATGCACGATTCAAGCCGGAATAGACCCCGCCATCACGCGAAACTAGCGTGCGCACAACGCGGAAGACCGCTTTTCAATTTCCCACTCTACTAAGCTTTGTTATCGCCGTCCCGCTCTACAACCCGCTTTCGACATTACCTCGCGACCGCGCCGACATTTGCTCATTCCGCTCTGCAATCAACACGAAACCGAGTCTGACATCCGCCAAAGCGCCGACCAGATTCAAGCACCACCGCGCGTTGGTCGTAAGAGTCATGCCTGCTGTGACTGCGTGTTTGGCTTGCAGGGGTCTAAAGGTGAGTGCGAGCCTGACTACATTCTCTTATCGGGGTTTCTGCCCTCACTGCAGATATGTCGAGATGTGAGCTTATCAGCTATGTGTCTCGGATGTACGTGCTCTATAGGCCAAATGCAGGCGAGAGCAAGTGACCGAAGTCTGCTCGAGATGTAGTCGGCTGGGCATAGCGTGTGAGAGTGTTCCTCGGCGTGTAAGTCCAGCAACAGCAATTATCGCATGCTCGTCATGCTGACGAGGATCGATCATGCATCCAGCTCGGTAGAAGACTTGGATCTAGAAAGTGGGCTCCTATGACAGTGCTCATTGAATCCAGCTGACATTAGTCAAAGTCGTCCAAAGTCCGACGCCCACATCTCTCCCTCGGACCGCAGCGCGAGCCCCCAAGCATCAACCTCAAGAGTATACGATCAGATCTCATACCATGCCCCTGCCGCATCAGTAGCACGGCGACACGATGATGAGAATGTGCAGCCCGCCTACACTCGAGCCGCGACACCGACGGCTTCCGGCGCGCCCTCATTCAGCAACATGCTCAACGTATTGGCCAAAGTAGCCAATGACATGCCTCCGAACCCCTTACCGCCTTCCGGCTCGACTCTCGACCCTAGTCAAAGTCCCAACGTCTCCAAATACCCATTCGACAGGCGAAAATTCCTCGATCTTTATCGCCAAGCATCAAGAACGCTAGACCCAGATCCGTATATGGGCATGGCGGTGTTGGAACAAGGCCTAGATCAGCTTTTCAGCCCAGACGACGAAAAGTCCATCATACTACCCGGAGAGGAGGTGGTCTACTCCAGGATTGATCAGCCCCGAAGAGATCATCTACCGGAATACGACGTGCTGTCATTAGGCTTGCTGTCTGTGAATGAAGCGGAGGACTTGCTGGATGTGTGAGCGGCCTCCACGTCGGTCTTCTCTCTGTGTATACCCTGCTGATCCTAGAGGACAGATATTGGAGTCGCTGTCATCCGATCATGCGCATTCTCGATCCCGCCATATACACTTTTCCGTACATACGGTCGACATCTGCACTGCTCTTCACGGCTATCTTGCAGGTTGCAGCGCAATGTCTACCGGTCTCGAGACATTCCTCATCACTCGTCTCGAGACTAGATCAACATATTGATTTCCTCTTGCCCGACATCTACAAGCGAGGCATGCAGGTAAGTGAATCACATCCAGGTCATGAACTGATGGACTTCTTAGTCGCTAGAGATATGTCAAGGCTTGTTGATCTATACATATTACGCCCGAGCCGATAAACAAGCCATGTACGTGCCCTGCTCTCCGGTCCTCTATGAAATGCTAGCTGACATCGCTTGGCAGGACTTGGCAGTACACCACGCAAGCCATCAGCATGGCTCTCGAGCTGCGACTAGACGTCTCGATAGCTCCCACGTGGCTTACAACGGAAGCGGTCTACGCTCATGACTCCATCGACAGAAAGCGTCGTAATGCCCAGCGTACATGGATGGCTCTACATGAATGGGATCGCAGGCGAGTATCGATGACGCGTCAATCTGGACAGGAAGCTGATCTGTTACTCGTTCATAGGCTCGCTTTCATTCGCGGACGACGACCGCTCCTTCGCGATACAGCGCTCACTTCCATCAACTCCCTTCGTACATGGTACACCGAACCTGTATGTCTGATCACGCATGTGTGTCTTGCACTGCTCATTCCCGTATCACCTCATAGGGGGCAATGGCATGCGACGCTATGACTTGCGCTTCCGTCAGTTTCCGCGCGATAGCGGTGAGTGGCTTATATGATCTGCGTGCGGTTTAAAATGCTTATACTGTCGAATGAAGGCCGGGATCCAGCGCGATACGCAGCGAGCGATGGCGACACATGCGCCCGTCAGATTTGAGACCCGTGAGTGTCATTATGAGAGTTAAGCCCTCTGTTACTGATGGCGGACACAGATATGGCAACCATTGATAGGCAGCTGGGCGCCTGGCAATCGGAATGGCTGCCTCGATTGGGCAACGGTGAGCACATATACACGTAACGCTAGATATCGTCTCATCTACTGACGCGCAACAGACGACCGGTATCGGGCAGAACACGATCTTGGATCAGCCCGCTTCGTCTTACTGATGACACCATATGATCATCGCCTAAGTAGTGAAGGTCTACGCGGGCTCGCTCGAGACGAGTGCTTGATAGCAGCGCTGGAAGTGTGCAAGAATGCTATACCGCTTTTGGGCGGTGTGCAGCCCGGCATGCCGGTGCAAAACGTCACTGCAGGAAGGTGAGCATCTGTAGTGTAGGTTCTAGTCACAAGTGCTGACGCCGTCCAATAGACTCTATTTGATCGGCTACACGTCCCTATGCGCGTTGCGAATCATGGACGCCACTGCACGGGACGACGAACGACCAAATATCGACGTAGAGCTGTTCCATCTGAGTATACTGTCAGCGCTGGCCAATCGGCTTTGCAACCTCAACGTTCACCCGAACTTTGGCTTGATTGCGTCCGTACTAGGACGGAGATTACTGTACGCCTGCAGAAAAGTAGCGAGTAGCATACTCTGTGCCGGATCTGCAGAATCGACAGCAGACAACGCACAGCCTTTGCAGTCGACCTTGGCCGTCGAGAGCGAATACCAGCAGCAGCCTATCGACCTCAACATACTCGGCGTGTCAGCTGGGACGTTAGCGCCGCAGGACCTGGAGTTTAGTTGGGATTTCTCCCATTTGAGCGATGATCTGTTCCCGTTATTCGGGGACGGCCTATCGGCCTATCCCCATGCCCAATGATACCGCAGATATTGTAGTCAAGTATTTGTATAATCGTAATCGTCGTAATCCCACCTTACCTGTTAAGCCACGGTCGTCATACATACAGTATGCATGAGACCTGGAGAGGCGTGGCCGAATCGTCATGTTCTGGACAACGTCCGGACGGGCAAAGTGACACAATCTTGAAAAGCAAGGTTACGGTCCGTTCTAGTATCCGTCTGGTCGGCGTGTCCGTCTGTCTTTGTTGGAGTGCGAGTACGCGTCGACACCGAGATTGTAGCGTCCAAGTCAACATCTGTCAGCTGACTTACTCAGTGATATCATCAGGCATCAACACATACAGCTGCACGTATCGGCAGCTCACTATTCGCTACACAAATTGTCACTTTTGAGCTTGGGGATGAAAGGTGTCGCGCTTATCACCGGCGGTGCTTCCGGCGTGAGTGCGACTTCACTTCCTTTGCAATGTAGTACTGTTGAGCGGAAGCGCTGATGATACTGTGTCTATACTAGATCGGAGCAGCGACCGCACGAGCATTCGTACGAAAGGGAATCACCTCCCTAGTTCTAGTGGACCTCCGGCAGGACGCACTGGACACTTTCGTCGCAGAGCTTCGAGCGGAATATCCTGATGCCGTTAAATCGGGATCGAACCTGGACGTATTACCAATCCAGTGTGATGTAAGCGACGAGATCTCCGTCAAGGACATGATGCAGTGCGCCGTCGAGCGATTCGGGCGGATAGACTATGCTGTGAATGGGGCGGGAATCACGAACAAGTCCAAAGTCGGCGAATATCAGACGTTCGACGTGAGTCATCTTACCTCTCATCCCTTATCTCCTTCTCCCAGAACCATGATTCATGCAAGATGAGGAGAGGGTGAGATGCGATACGAAGTGATGCTGATATGAGCTCGGGGTAGTGGGACAAAGTCATCGGAGTGAATCAGCGCGGAGTCTTTTTCTGCATGCGCGAGCAACTGGCCCAAATGGAGAAGCAGGAGCTTTTCACCGCTGAGTCAGTATTTTGTACAGCGGTCATGCTCTTGGGCAACACCGAGCTCGCATAACAAGACTGACTCACGACATAGCTCAGCGAGCGATAAGCGAAGAGCGCAAAGGGGATCTATCGTGAATATCTGCTCGATCAACTCGTTCGTCGCGGCAAAGCGGAACGCGGCGTACGTTACGTCCAAACACGCCATAGTGGGCTTGACCAAGACGTGCGCTCTGGACTATGCTGCTCAAGGCATACGATGGTGAGTGGGCGAGCCATGTTGCAGGTCAGCAAGTAGAGATTGCCGTTCTGCGTGACTATGCTGCTTTGCTGACGGTGCTTGTGGGCGGAGTAGTAATGGCGTCGCACCGGGCTACGTCGAGACGCCCGTTCGTCCTGTTGGCCACTACCGCAGAGACAACGACAGCTGATCATAAGAGTTTGTCTGATACAGATCACCCTCGCACCTGAGAACGTAGAGGTATTGCGCAAGTCCACTCAGCCCGATAAGACACCGCAGGGTCGACCAGCCCTACCGGAGGAGATAGCAGATGTCATCGTGTTCTTGTCCAGCGAAGGGGCTTCTTTCGTCAACGGCGCTATATGGGAGATTGATGGTGGTTTCTTAACACTCTAAATGTATCCAAAGCATGCATTTTACCATTACCATGGCTAGGCCCACCTACGCACTGTGTGTGCCAAGTATCATTGGTGACTGTGCATGGACAAATGACGGAGGCGGATTGACAGTCTAGTTGAATCATAGCAAATGAATCTGTACTGTATGTACCGAAGCTATACAACACAAGAGCCTCTTCCCAGTCTCGCAAGACGGCTTCACGGCGGCGGCGTAGCTAAAACTCGTGCAGGTTGAGACCATCTGCGTACTGCAGATACCAAGTATCGTTGCGACGCCTGAAAGGTGGATCAATCACATCCCCGTTGATTGCGATTAGGCGCTACTCACTCCACTTCGCGCAATGTATAGCCATTACCCCAGTACGCATACCGATTCTTATTCCAGTACGTATAATTGAAGTCCTCGTATCGCTGCACATGACGCGTAAGCGAGGCACTCATGAGGAGTAGTCATATACGCACCGGATCCATGAGCAAGCTGAAGAAGTGCATTCGACCTCCCGGGTGCAACGCGATCACAGGTCCGGTAGACGTGCCATTCTTGAACCAAGACGAGCAATTATCGGTCCAGACAGTCATCTTGAGCTGTTCCTCCATGTGTTCTGCCAATTCGGCCAAAGCCTGCGCATCAACTTCGAATGTCTTGATAGCCTCTCTCTGGAATCGATGAATGAACTTGATGATGTAGTCTGATATCCGCTCGATCGATACGATGATGCTCCCTTGGGCCGAAGGTGATCCCGGTCCGAGAACAGTCACGTAGTTAGGGAAATTGGGCGCGAACATTGACAGGTACGCCCGAGGACATGAACCCCATTGATCTCGCAGGTCTATCCCATCTCGCCCAATTACGGGGAAACGCGGTTTAAAAGACACGTCAAAGCCCGTTGCGCAGATGATGACATCGAACTCTTGTCTCTGTCCATCCGAGCTGGTCAGGCCAGTCTCGTCGACACTTGCAGCTCTGCGAGTTGTCATCTCATCAGTCTCGATGAAGCCTGGTGTACATGCTATCAACTCACCCAGCAAAGACCGCCTCGACATTAGGCTGACTCAGTGCCTCCAAGAATCCAGGTCCGGGAGTGGGTCTGAAAGTCTCCGTCAGGATCGCTCTGCCTACCGAGCTACCTAGTCCATTAACTCACCTCCTACAACCAACTCCAAAAGTAGGGTGTATCTTCTCATAGTATCCCGGTCTTGTCTTCAGTCCCTCCTGCATACTTTCGCTCCATGCTGCGAAAAGCGTCTTTTGGTCTTCACTCCCTCGCTGGATGTAGCCAAAGCGCTTGTTGGCTAATGATTCTAGGTCGCGGCAGTATCTGGCGACATAAGGACATCAGCGCTGCAAACCCACCAGCGGGAAAGGACATACTCGAGATGTTCCTCCGGGTGCTGCTTGTACCTCTCAATCTCCTCTGGTGAGAGAAGGCCGCCTTCCCTTGGCGGCGCTATCCACGTTGGACTTCGAACATAGATGCTGCAGTGTTCAACGATCGGCTGTATCTGCGGCAGCACCTGTGTTCATAATTCATCAGCCCTGCCTCCCACAGCTGTTTGCTTCAAGCTAGCCTTAAAGATATGTCATGACTCACCTGGATGGCACTGGAGCCAATACCAACCAATGCGACTCTCTTGCCTTTGAGATCCAGACCTTCGGGCCAAGCAGCCGTATGCACGACCTCGCCCTTGAAGTCTTGTAATCCGGGTATACTGGGCCACTTCCAGTTGTTCAACAGTCCAGAAGCATTTATGAAGATGTCGCATGTATCGGTGAATCCGGCTCCAGGATCGTCATTAGGATGCACATTTACATGCCATTTCGCCTTTTCGGGATCCCACGTCGCGCCAGAGACCGTGTGACTGAGCTTGAAGTATTTCGCCAGACCAAAATGATCCACCACGTCCCGCATGCTGATAAAGTCGTCAGTATGTGGTGCCTCACTTAGCATATGCCATTGCAATTTGACTGACTAGTCCTCGATCTCGCCACCCGGAGAAAAGCTGGAAGCGAAACAGGGTCAGCGGAATTCGCTTTTGGTCACCACTCGTACTCACACTTTGGTCCAGTCCACTTTAAGACGATATGTGAAAGCGTAGCCGTGACTGTTCGTATCGCACGCAACACCTGGGTATTTGTTCTCGAACCACGTTCCGCCCACATCCGGGTTCTTGTCGTATGACTGTGTGAAAGCGTAAGCCTCATCCGTGACATACACGAGGTCAGTGACGCACGACAAAGTCCACATCCTTCAAGTGCGACTGGATCTTGTATCTGAGGTCACTGTCAGGTATACTCCTTGCTACGAACAGAGAGCACTTACGCCATATTGATACCGCTCGCACCAGCTCCGACGCAGACCACTCTAAGCTTCCGTCGCATTCCCAGCGGTTGATTGAGCACCTTGTACGTGTCATCTTCGTTGCGTTCGGAGAAAGGCTCCGTGACCGTAGGGCAGAAAGCAGGTTGTGCTGCAAGTGCAGGCTCAGCCGCTGTGGCTGGCTTGAGCGGTGCTTCGAGTGGATCAGCAGGCTGATACGTTGTGGAGTGTACTGCGATCGGCGACATGGTGATGGATGTGATATGACCAACAAGACAAGCAACACGGGCTTGATCGATAATTTGTATGCTACATCTTGTGCGCCAACTCTACATCTCCTTAGCGTATATCGCGGCAGACAGTGACTATCTCGATGACTTTCACATGGACCTCGTGGATTTGAGCGAACCGCCGCGTATTTGGCGTTCTGAATCCCGAACGTCGGTGTCCGGCGAGGGGAAAACGGGGAAAAGGTAATGACCGGGATAGATAGCGGAGGAACAGTATACTTCTATTTAATTGGTCAGGGTCAACGGTAACTGGAGGATGAATGAAGCTAAATTGCGTTAGGGTAAGTGGAACCATAAAGTCGTCGCTCTCGGCCCGAGGGTGCAGGCTATCTAACCCTGCTTTCGAGTCGTATGCATAGCTGAGCAGCGCAGCGTATATTTGGAAAACGGCATGAGATGTCATTTGACTTATCGCCAAGTGCACCTTGAAAGCGTCCGTGTTGAAGACCGTCTTCACCGCATTCCGTTCTCCGACTGTCTCTCCGCGGAGAGCGTTTCCAATCCTCCAATCCGGGCCCTTTATATGATAAGATGCAGATCAAACGGGCTCCCACCCTTCTTTTCTCTTTCACACCGTCTGCAACATTTACACTAACTCGTACCCAGTGGTCCATACTTGTTGAGCCACAATAAAACATGGAGAAGTCACCGTCCATCGAAGACGGCAAGGCCGACGTCTACCCCGACCCCCAGATCTCAGTCATCGATGCTCGTCCAGAAGATGTTGTCGCTCTTGGACCTACCACGCATACAGTACGAGGTTTGAAGCTTCGTCATATCCAGCTTATCGGTAAGTCTCTTAGCCTGTGTGCATTCTCTTTGGTATCGCTTATGCAGACATGAATAGGTATTGGGTCTACTATTGGAACCGGTCTTTTCCTCGGTTGTGGTCGGTCTCTCATCGCTGCGGGTCCACTTGGGTCGCTAGTACGTTCCGCCCTGGACATAGGAGATGATATGAATGACTGACATGCAGTTTACAGGTCGCCTACATGCTGTTCTGCGCGATATGTTGGGGTAAGTGAATATGTATAAAGTATGTTATCGCCTTAGCTAACGGTACTGCGCAGGTATTTGTCTTGGCGCCGGTGAAATGGGGACATTCAAGCCCGTTCGAGGTGGCTTCATTACCTGGGCTGGAGACTACATCGACGAAGCAGCTTCATTTGCAGTCGGATGGAACTATTTCTACGCGGCCACAATGTTCGGTAAGTCTATTTCCGTGGCGTTATGTCTTCCAAATGATGTCAATTAGATTCTGACCCCCTGACTTACCTCTTATTAGGCTGCGCGGACATTATCGGTGTAGCGGGACTGTTCGGCTACTGGTGGCCTGATATTAGCGCTGCAGCGTGGATCAGCATGTCAATTGGCATAATCTTCCTCCTCAACGTCGTCCACGTCAAATTCTACGGCGAATCAGAGTTCTACTTTGCGAGTCTCAAGATCATCCTCATCGTCTCTTTGATCCTCATGACCTTTGTGGTCATGCTCGGCGGGAACCCTATCCATGACCGTATCGGCTTCCGTTACTGGAAGGACGTGAGTATAATATCACACAGTACCGTCGAAATGGCTGCTGACACCTCCCGCTCCCTGTAGCCCGGACCATGGGCCGATTACTACACCACTGGCGCGTGGGGTCGCTTCCTCGGTTTCTGGGCCGTCTTCAAGATCGCCGCGTACTCGGTCGGAGGGCCAGAGTTCGTATCCATGTGTGCCGGCGAGGCCGTGCGACCACGGGTCACCATCCCCAAGGCAGTCAAGGGCGTCCTCCTCCGCCTCACCCTCTTCTTCTTCTTCGGTATCCTCGCTTGTGGCATCCTCGTGCCATACAACGACCCCGACCTCAAGACCGCGATCGCATCGGGTGTTGGCGCGAACGCATCGGCTTATGTGGTCGGCATGAAACGGGTAGGGATCAAGGTGCTTCCCGATATCTTGTAAGTGTGCTTGCGGTTATCAGCCCTTTGTGTAAGTGGTGTACACTAACGCAAAGTCATACCTAGCAACGCTGTCGTCATCACCTCTGCGTTGTCTTGCGCGAACGGTTTCGGCTTTGTCGGGAGTCGAGTCGTACACTCCCTCGCGGTCCGAGGACAAGCGCCAAAGATCTTTGCGCGGACGACAAAGAACGGTGTCCCCATCTATGGTCTCTTCCTCGTTCTGGCCATCTATTGCTTGTGCTACATGGAAGTCAGCACCAATGCAGCGACGGTCTTTGGCTGGTTCATCAACCTCAGTAGTGTCGCTCAGCTACTAAACTATGTAAGTTGTGTCAGATCAGCACGATGTGGCACAAAGTGGCACCTCGCTGATGGATCCGTTTTCCCTATAGATCGCCATGGCAATCACAACTCTACGCTTCCGCGCAGGTCTCAAGGCCCAGGGATTCTCTCGCCACGAACGCCTACCTTGGTCAACACGCTACACCATCCCTTACACGTGGTTCTGCCTCGTTTTCCTAACATTAATCGTCCTGACTCAAGGTTGGACTGTCTTTGTCAATGTATGTCTCCTCTCTCTCTCGGTGTTCGGAGCTTTCGCTGACGCTCGGCGTGCAGGGCGGTTGGTCTACAGAGTCGTTTCTTACGGATTATTTCGGTTTGGCATTCGTCCTCGTCGCCTATGTCGGCTACAAGCTCGTCAGGAAGACCAAAATCGTCGCGCTGCGAGATATGGACTTCCAATCTTTCGTGCCGGAGTTTGACAAGCTTGAAGCGGAGTACCAAGCCAAGTGAGCATTATTTCGGATATCTGTGGCTGTATCTATCACGTTACTGACGAGAAAGTGCAGCTATGTTGCCCCTCGGACGGCTCTTGGGCGATTCTTCGAAAAGCTCTTTTAGGGCGTAATGGGAGAAGGAGTAGTAGAAATTAGATTCTTTTCGGCGCCGTTTTCAGATTTTCGCGTTGTCTTCGTAATGCTTGTGGGCCTGTGGTACTCAGTTGTCACTAGATAGAACGTAGGAACTCCATGCATAGCAGAGTATCGTGCTGAGCCGCATGATCTGACATCGAAGTGAGTGTGGTATGAGCGGAAGAGCGTAATCAAGTAACTGCCACATTCGAGCTACGGGTAAGCGGCCACATCCGACGCGTCGTTCTCTGTCTATCTCATACTCGAGTACGAGTCCATCTCATGCTTTGCCTTGACATACTTGACGTATACTGCATAGTGTCAAGCACAGCACGACACTCCACTCACGCCATGACATCGCGCCTGGCCCTCCTCTCGCTTTTAGCAGGCATCGCCGCCACGGCCTCAGCCTCAGCCATCCCCGCGACTCCGGCAGGAGCGGGAGCGCTGCTCATCACCTCCTCTCTCGCTCACGACCTGTCATCATGCCTGCAATCATCCTATTACGGGACTTATGGCGGTCAGCTCCAATCGCAAGAACACATCTACATCCCCACGGACGACTGCTTGTACTCTACGAAATCTCTCATTGAGTTCTCATCAGGTTACGTTGTCCCCCTTGATCTCGAGAAGAACGAGGATGGGAGGATCGTATGGGTCGGTCAGGCTGGTGTCGATCCTCGCCTGCTGGCCGAACTATCAACACAATCTATGAGCAGTGCATGGGACTTGATCTCGAGCAGAGCCAGGGAGCTGGCTCAGTCCTCCAGCGAAGATGAGGACTCGCACTCGGACTCGGACTCTCAGCGCGTCTTTTCGTCGCAAGACTATGCGGTACTTCCGCACACTCGACCTATCCGACTGTTGCAACAGACTCAGCACTCCCTTCTGCTCCATGTGCCATTGTCATACATGCCTGTCATCGATACACTCCTCCCCTCGCACCTCGTTCCAGTCGCTGTACCCAACACACCTCTACCAACGACTTCTTCGTCGTCTTCCGCAGAAGCAGAGAACATGTGGGAGCCTGTCCAACATCACTTCGTCAAGAACCTTCGAAACCTCACGGCCAACTTGAAATTCTCGCCTGAGATCGATCGTATCGTCTCCGAGGGAATAGAGCTGAACGCCATTCGTCGCGATGTACGATGGTTGACGGGTGAGGCGCCTAGCGGGATCGAGTCAAGGCATAGCTTCACCGAAGGCGCTGTCAAAGCTGCCAATTGGATCAAGTGTGAGATAGCCGATCTTCCTCCTCAACGCAAACGACGGTACTGACGTCGAGCCATCCATTAGCTAAAGTAGAAGATACCGGGGCAAACTGCACCTTGCAAGGCTTCCTACACGGCTTCGCTCCCAATGTCATTTGCACATACCCTTCACTCCTCAACTCGACAGAACACATCATTCTCTCGGCTCACTACGATTCTCGTGGATCGTTCGGAGACACTCGTGCGCCAGGTGGAGACGACGATGGCTCGGGCTCGGGTCATCTGTTAGGCGTAGCACACGCTATCGGTACTCAGGGTGTCAGCTTCGAGAAGACCGTCACGCTGGCCTTCTTCGCTGGCGAAGAGCAAGGCCTGCTAGGCAGTCATGCGTATGCTGGTGAGCTTGCTGACATCGCAGCGAACGTAGTCGTTACTAACTCGAATGCGCAGAGTACCTGCATTCCATCAACACTACCGTCTTGCTCCAAGTGCAAGCGGACATGCTCGGGTATCACGCGGTGAGTCTAACTCAATCTCGCAGCCATACATCGATTTGCTTACTAACTACTGAACAGCCCGGCGAGCCTCTGCAACTCGGCCTACCCGAGTCGTGAGTCTATCGCTCGCCATCCAGCTGCCGATCTCCTGTTGTGGCCTCACAAGCTGATACAATATATGCGTACGCAGAATTCACCTCCCGGAAGCCACTTACCTCATAGGCAACCTCTCCCACCTCTACTCTCCAGAGTTGGTAGTAGGCCGCACGGCAGCGTGCTGCTCTGACCATCAAAGCTTCGTCGCCTTTGGGTTCCCGGCTACGCAAGTCTTCGAGCGTAATGGCTGGATCGCCGACCCCAAGTACCACAATTCGGGCGATCTCTCGCAAAGGGAGAATTACGATTTCGAACAGATTGTTTCCATCGCAAAGGTTACGCTTTCGGCGCTGCTCACTGTTGCCGGGTACAAAGTCATCGAGACCCAGTAATCGCAGACTCAGTAATCGGAAGCGAAAGGAAGAAGTGTATGTCAATGTACAGAGAATTGTGAATGAATGCATTGCGATGAAGAAGCACAAAGTTGTGATGATATCGACATGTTGGATGATTACAGTCAAGCACCCACTCCCGCTCCATGCCAGCTCAAGATCCTCGTCGCCCGGCCTTCTCGGCTTCAGCAGTCACCCAGTTGTCGGACGCGAAGGAGGAAGTGTCTGTCGCTGTGCAGATGATAATGATTGGATGCATTGTGATGAAGGGATACAAAGTTATGATACTGTCTACATGTCTAATTATTACACTTTAGCATCCGCCCACACACTATGCCACCTCGACATCCTCGTCGCCGGCCTTTGCGTCACCAGCAGTGCCTTCTGCATCCCTATCATACCCTTCCAAGACCATATCGTTGATACCCAGATCGTCATTCTGCTCATGTGTCCTCTCGTACTCCTCAATCTCCATGTTGGGGTCTGCGTCTGGCGCATAGATGTTTTGCAGGTAAGAATTTGATAATGGGTCATCGATGATGAGCGTGAAAGGTCGTTTGGCGGCCATGCAGTCTTTGAGACCTTGCAGGAACTCTTCAAACTTGCGATCTTGCTTGCCTTCCGTTCCTGCTGTTTGCCCGATACCGGAATGTGCGGAATCGCCAGTCCTGAACACTTTCGTGCTCAGCTCGGTGTAGATCTCGTTAAGAAGACCCTCGAGAGTAGTGAATCGTCCACCGAGTGTACCGGCTTGTAAGACGAGGTCGATCTCGGGAATCTCGAGACCGGCAGTGTCAGACTGAGCAACAATGTGTCAGTGTATGTTATTGTGAACGCACAGGCAGTGAAGCTTACCTTAAGCAAATCTCGACTCAAGTCCTCCTCGTCCTCCACCTTAAGCGATATCCGCTTGCCCTTGTCCGAGATAGCCGTGCCCGCTTTGACCTCGTTGTCCTTGTATCCACACGCATAGCAGTTGGTTGCCATGATGATGATGTTCTATTTCATCATACGTCAGCTGAAACATTCATGTTCATGTTACTGGTAGCTCACCTGGAAATAAGGAATGTTGACTTGCTGCATGAGCGTCTCGAGCTGATGACCACATGACGAGCAGGTACTGGGGAAGCTGAAGATCTCATCTGGCACAACTGTTCCATCATTGTTGTGCTCTGTGACGGCTTTTCTTCTCCGCTCCTCAAACTCCTCGAGATTGGACAATTTGTGATCGGCATCGACGACAGGACCGCCTTCGGCCGATTGCTCGGGCATGTCATCTGGACGAGCGACCAGACCGAGAGTGACGTTTTGGTCGAAAGTACGGTTGTAAGCCCGCATGTTCCACTGAGGATCAGATGTGGACTCGGCGAACGACAAAAACGAGTTGCCGGAAGGGTCGTCGACGGATATTGAGAAGGGGACAAAAGTCTTGTTCTCGTGAGGGGCGGGCGCCTCGACACGAGCAGCTTTGACTTCCTCATCGTCATTTCCTACACCTCCATCGTCCTCATCTTCCTCTTCCATGTTGATGTAATCGCGAAGGGTCTGGAGCATCGTCTCGATCTTGCCATATGTGTCCGGATCCATCACTTTGCGTAAAGGCTGGCTGATATTGAGATCGCGGACAGTATCGCGGATTAGGCCCTCAATAGTGTTGATCTGTCCTCGACCAGGAGGGATCGTGAGCTGCACGTCTGCAATAGTGACGGTCGCCCAAGCCGACTTGACGATCTGGCGATTGAGGTCATCGCGGGAGAGAAGGTGGACAGTGTAGTTGATGCCCTTTGCTGAAACGGCGGAGTCAGCTTGGGCAACGCTCCGCGAGGGGTGGTGGACTCACGCTGAATCTCTCCAGCACTTTGCACCTCAGTGTCACGATGTCCACACGAGTCACATCGGAAAGAAGACACGACGACCTCTTTGAAATATGGGATGCTGGTCAATAGTAACCGTGTGACGCCCTGTGCCATAAACATTTGTCAGAATCATTTCTCGTAATTCGTCCTATGAAGATGGAGCTCACCTCTTCATGGCATCGCATACAGAGACTTTGGATCTCCTGGAATTGCTTTTCCTCGCCGGCGCCAAGTTTCTCATCTCCATCCTGAGCATCGGTCCGGTCTGCTACTTCCCCAAGGGTGGGGAAAAGGTTCTCCTTCTCGCCTGACATGGTGGCCAATTTGTAACTAGCTCTATCTGTAACTTCATAACACGATATCAGCATCTTCAATGTGGATGGCACAAGACAATAAGATGACGTGGTTGTTGAAGTGGGAGGTCAGACATATTAGGCATAGATTTGGTTTCTTTGCGCCTCTGAGAGGGCTCAAACGCAAATTACATTAAACATCATAAAAGGGGGAAGTTGTGGAGTGACGGGGCAATAGGTAGAGCAAGACTCACGGATGATCTGGTTGTGTGATCTTTCTCAGTTTACTTTGTTGTACAGGCTCTTGACAGCTGCGCGGCGATGTATCGACAGATGTTTGATACAAGTACAATGAATAGAGACAGAAGGATGAAAGAGATGAACGTTTGTGGATGAACGAGCACATTCCATTGCATTCTCGCTTTCAACTTTTTTCTTCAGAGCAGACATTGCGAAAATTTGATCCCGCTTATTCATCATTGCAGGAACGGCAAATGTGGCACCTGTTCCCTATTGATTCTTTGTGCATCAATGTCTAGCTACTACGAGCTACCAACATAGTGGTTCATTCACGTACGACACTTTGCAGCGCTATTGTCCACGAGTGTTTCTTAGGACCGGACCACAGTCGTGCGTGAATTGCCACTAACAAACCCCTTTTACGCGGATCCTTCCGGGACAGTCCTCTTGTCCCCTTTGAGCGAGAATGACGCAGGCACTACCTCCTCTCTTTCTGAGTAGAGCGGGTTCGTGGCGAGCCGAAAGCTGATAGCCTGTTGTTTCATCGCTATCGATGTCCCGTCAGCTGTCCTCGACAGGCCGGGGCAAGGGGAACGACACCCTGAGATTGGCCGCGTCTTGCAGCAGCTATAGAGCAATCAGCACTACTCGACGATAGTAAGTAGGCGAACATACCCTATCCACGTCCATGGGAGGCAGGTCGAGCAGCATCAATTTGGCTTCAGAGCCATCGAGCTCTTCGAGCGTCCTATAACGAGGGTCTCAACGCTGATCATGGGACATCCAGAGGTATGCTCACTCTTTACATGTGGAAAGTATAGCTACGCATACATAACAATGCAGCGCGAACATGTCGTCGGATGCCAAGTACGCATCTATGTATCTGCTGTCTTAGCATGGTCCTCGCATCTATGCTTGAAATGGACGAGGGATACAGAGCTCACCCCATAAGCGCAAGACGTCGCCTAGCCACATTTCCTTCGCTAGTAGGGTGGTCATCCAGCTCAGGGCCACTTCGACGTACGGGACTTGCTCGTCTTCGCAATACGAGTGTAGCTCGGGCAGGGCGAAACGGAACAATGTCAAGAACGATGCTAGGCGGGACGGGACTGAGGGAAAGGTCCCTATACAACCCCCAGAATATCAGCGTCAGCATGAAAGACACACACAAAGAGATGTGGACGAGCACGACGTACGGAGACGATCCATGAGTTTCTGAAAGGCGAGAAACACGCCGACGGGCCTTGACAAACTGCACAGAAAGGGGGTAGCCAGATATACCCAGTCCCGCTCACTATCCTCCATCCCCCCAAGCCATTTCCGCCGAAACTCGTCGTCCCTACCAGCAGCCAATTCCGCATTCCAGAATTTACCGAGGACTTCTTCCAGTATTGATAAATAGGTGTGACGCGAGGGCGGCGCGGTCGGCGGCGGGGGTAAGATCCGCGAGATCTGGGTGCGGAGGGTGAGGTTGTCTATCGCTGCGTGGTCTGATTGCGCTTGCGACTGCGATTGCGATTGGGACTGAGATTGCGATTGCGATTGAGATTTACTGTCGATCTTCAGTGAGAGCGGGATGGGGAACTGCTGTTGATCGATTGACGACAGGTTGGGCGACGCCCTGAATCCTGCTGC